>JADHZA010000217.1:0-37565 GCA_018831705.1 Torrubiellomyces zombiae
GTATTAATACCAGTCGTACATACAAGGAAGGCAGCCCCAGCACAGCAGCTTTTGATTGATGTTCGCTGATAGCAGGCAGATGATGGATGACATGTGCTCTTCCCCAGACTGGGGCCCCGGCCCTCCATGCTCACTACAATACGTGAATACGTAAATGGCGGCGTAAGCGAACAAGGCCTGATTTGGATTGCCGCCCGCTACCATTGTGCCTTCCATGTTACAAGTACGTAGTACTACAGCCTTGGTCGTATCGGTCTACGCAGCAGTGTCAGCGTGCTATTCTCTGCTTTGCAACTCTTATTCCCGACGCAGCGTGGAATAGATAGTCGACCCTAGGACATGTAAAAATAGCACGAGAAGCCCTGGGGAAACATGACTCAGAGAGGCTTAGAGCCGAGGACCAACATCTGTGGCCGAAATGTCTGGACAAGGAGAAGGTGAGAAGTCACAGGCCTGCCTGTACTTCCGCAGACGTCACCAAAAGCACCCTGGACAATGAGCGCGTGCCGCCCCTGGTCCCCGCCTGTCTTCGACAAGGGGTCGTACATGTGGTAATAATATTGACCTACACCGGTTGATTGAATGATGTCACCTCAGTCTTGTCAGTACAGACCTTACCTATGCAAGTGCGAGTGACCGCGAAGGATCACAGACGCTTCCAGTAATAAAACCGAGAGTAATTACGGAGTGCATGTTGTAATATTAGCAAAAGACAACCGCAACCCCATCTATTATTATCGCAACAGCCTACCTAGTCGCTACTATCCCGCGACCTGGGCGTTGCATTGCAGGCTTGGCTCCGACGAGACATGTGCGACATTGTCACTTCGGCGCGCAACTGAAAAGGCCACCAGGGCAGACGGACCACTTCTCGTTTCTTGCCGTGCCAAGACGCACTTTTCATGGTGCGTAGCAGTGTTCGCATTCCACAGCATCGCCGTCTCCCCGGGCGTCAAGACGACCACTGCTACCGTGAACCGGCCTTCCGTTGGGGAATCTGTTACAAATCACAACGGCTGCTGGCCTCATGATTGCCTTGCTCAGCTTCCCAGCTCCACCCGGAAATCGGCAGCAGATGCCTGGGAGCCCCTTGGCATGCGCTGGAAGCTGCAGCTTCGAGTATCTGCAAAGCGGGGAGGGGACCTGATGTCCAGGTTCCACAGTCCTTGATTCCTTATCTCACTCCTCGCACCCGTTTGTTATCTGGTGAACGAAAGAAATACATAATGGCAAACGGGCGAGCCAACCGGTCGAGCTGCCGAAAACTGCGTCTAGTCCCAGACGGGCCCAGCCCGAGTCCCGGCGACACGCTAAAACCCCAGGATTCTGTGTAACCGGGTGCGATGGAAAGCTGTAGTCGCCCACGGACCAATGACGGGCTGGAAAACTATCTTTTGGGGGCAGCGACCTGCGGTCAGATCGAAACTTGCACCGTTACAAGGCGCAAGTGATGCGTCGCAAGCTCATAATGAGAGGAAACTTATCACACACAAAGCCGTCAGGGGATGTAGAGCCTCGGCCTCGGTTGCCAGAGACGGCGCTGGGCCGATGGTTCATCAGGCGTCATTTGTTCAAGTTCAAGCGATATGACGGACGTACGTAAGCATTATCAGCGAGGATCCGCTGCGAGCCCCGTCTGGTGGCAACCTGTCGTTGGATCCATTACGTTAGAGTTTATGTAGGCAGGTCGATGCAACGGAACGCCTTTTCGATTTGGTAACAACTAATCCGGCCTGACTTGGCATTCATTTCCCGTCATGCGCCCAGTCGCTCCCGTACTTCAACTGCAGCAGATGTTCCCTCGCTCAAGGCATGACTTCCATTCGACCTGCTCGCTCGAGCTCGATGTCTACATGTAGACACAGGCTACATGCCGTGAGTGGACCGCCTCCAGCCGGCACGAGGAGCAACAGGGCAGCGGACTGTTGTCGCAGTAAAGTGCTGACGCGTGCTGACGGTGACACCAATCACATGGTGACCTGACAAGCGTCCGTGTACGGCAATGATGCAACATGGGGGCAATGATAGATAAGAGCTTGCCTGATACGGTGGAAACCGAGACGCGGTAGTACAAAGGCACGGTAGAGATGCACGGACTGCATTGTGAGCATGTACGAAGCTGACTTTGACATGCTACGTTGAGCAAGAGCATGAACTTGCCATGTATGGGTGCCTTGTTGCCATACACAATATTTAGCTGAATAGCTGTATACATCCCAAACCCTGCTCTGATCGAGAGCAAATGAACCCTTCCCTGCTTGATTGCCAATCAAGCAACGGATCAACGCGGACAAATCAATGTCTAATACCGCCGTGTCAGCGTGCGCAATTATGCAAGATAGCCAGCGCGGGCCGTGCAGATGCAAGTCCATGCCGCTTTCTCCGGCGCCTTCTCCCACATGTCACCCTGCCCATGTTCCAGAAGCCTTGAGCAAAAGTTCGAATAGTGACTTCCCCTCTTCGACGTCCTTTTTCAGCCGCAGCAGCATAGGGAATCCTCGAGGCACGGGGAAATGCACGACGGATCACTCTGGCTCGGGAAGCAAAGTCCCTACAATGGGGCAGGGGTTTTTCGACAGCAACCGTAGCATAGATCCAGCTCTATTGCCTCTCCCATACCATTAGCTCCTCGCGGTACACCTCCGTCCTCGGTCCGGAAGTGGACGGCGTTGGCCGGATCATCAACGTGAGTTCCTGAGCCGACGAGAAGCCAAGGCGCTTGTACAGCGGCACCGCTGCGAGCACGCCCTCGAGGACGATGGTGCAGTCGTCTCGGGCAGCGAGGTCCTGCACCCGGCGTAAGAGCATCGACGCGGCGCCTCGACCGCCCCATTGAGGGTCCGTGCAGAGATATGACACGTCTTTTCGTCCCAAGGTATCAGCAGAGGTTAAGACGGCGCGTGCGTCCTCCCCGATCGTTGCGGAAGCACTCACGGTAGTACGGCCTCGCGCCCATGACGGCCTTCCTCGCCGTCGCCGTCATGGCCGCATAGTCGGTGACCACGTCGACGGCACAACACGACGGCCACTCCTGCTCAGCCTTGTTGGCGACGTCTCCCTCACCGGGCCTCTGCGGCTGCCACTTGACGAAGCTGGCCACGGCGCCGGAGTCATTGTCCCGCGCGACAAGCATCCACCTGTTCTCGATGTGGTGGGCGGCACTGCGCGTCAGCCATGCCCGGAAATACTCGAGCGCCTGTGCGTTGGGGAACTGCGCATGCGTCGAGACGTCGTCGGTCATGGCCCGCAAGTGCAGGTCGGCGATGACGGAGGCTTCGGCGACGGACGGCACGGCAACGGCGAAGCCCATGGTCGATCCTCGGTTGCCCTGTTGCGCTTCTACCTACCTCCTAAGCCCTTGCTCCGTGATGATATGTGGTGGTCTTGTCTGGAATTTGGTGAGATGTGGTGATCAAGCCATCGGGTTCGTGGTTTCCTTGGACCTCGGACGTTTTCCCCCGTCATGAAGAATGGAAAAGGCTGTGGCATGATTGGAAATACCCATCCAGTCGTCGGTGGGGACTCCACCGCCAAAGAACGGTCTCCGCGGGTTTTGAGGTTCAAGGTCTAGTGGCCGCTGGTGTCTCTGATTAAGCTTCACGCGATCTCGCTACGATGAAGTGTCTCATTGGCCCGCGACAGGCCATTTCTCGTGGCGAATCCTGGTCCTGTTCTCTTGCAAAACACATGTATGCTTTTTTTGTGTGTTTGAACTTTGTGTCAATTTTTCACTTTTGAGAATAAGCCTTGGCTATATAAGTCCACGACGATTGAACCGCCCCAGCCTGGCCTATCCAATGATTCAATCCCGCCAGCAACCCAAGGCTGGTCGCCGCGGATATGCGCTGTCCTCCACGATTTGAATCTGCCTCATGCAACCTCTCTCACCAAGCAGTTTCGCCACCAGCGTGCGTTCTAAATGCAGTGTCACCCCCGAGATGAAAGGCGACCCTCGAGGTGGTGAGTTCTCAAGGAGAGTATGAAAAAGAAAAATACAGGTCATTATCCAAAAAATAAAGATATGGTGCCATAAGGAACGTGATGCAAAAAAAAAAAAATGAGGTGACTTCTTTTTCAGACGAATGCCGCCCCTTCCGTGATCTAGTGCGAAACCAAGCTGGAAATGGCAGCCTCCTTGACCTTGGGTGAGCCGTACTTGGGCAGCTCGGTATCCGACGCGGGTGGCGTGTACGGCACGCTTGTCACGTTGACCTTGAAGCTAGGAATGGAGTGGAGATCGACGTGCGACATGTCCTTCTGCACGGCATCAAAAAGACAACCTGTCAGCGCCTCTGTCGTTCCATAAAAGCAAGCCTCCCCGACATCGTCGTGGAGGCGCTGGGGAGGAGGGGGGGTGTGTGCAGAGCAAACGTACCATGAGGACGATGTCGATGGTCAGAGCCTCGTTGATGGAGTCGATGGATCCCTTCTTGGATGGGTCCTTGGCCCAGAGCTTGGCCACGGCGTCGACGATGGGAAGAGTTCCGAACTGGGTGCCCTTGGGCGGCAGCTGTGGCAGAGAGATACTGCCGACTTTGGCTCCGTCCATGAGAACCTGCACGTCGCACGGTCGTTCCACCTGAGCAACGTCGAGCTCAATGTTGACAAAGTATCGGGAGTTCTGCGTCGGGTCACGTCGTTCGAGGGCGTCCCTCTTGGTGGCGCGCGTGCCGGAGCCGTACAACTGGTTGACAAGCTTGGTCACCGTCTGGCTCATCTGGGCCTGCGACTGGTGCCAGTACTCAATGCCTTGATACGAGTAGCCGAAGTCGCTGATCCTGTTCACCGTCTGCGAGGTGTGGAAGTCGCCCTGTCTGTTGGACTTGAAGAACGGCTCCAGGAACGAGCTGGGCGTGATGGTTGCACCATCAGGAGAACCCCAGCGTGAGCCACCGGAGTAGGCGACTCCGAACGTCGTGTCGCGGGGCCTGAGGATCTGCCAGTACGCCCAGATCCTGTCCACGTTGGTGTGATGAAGCATGCTGTGGGAGAGTAAAAGTCAGTACCGTCAAGAGAAGCCTGCCAGCCAAGGCTCCAACGGATAACGTCGAGGCACGTACAACAGAGGCTCGAAGCCGGAATAGTCGACCTGCAAGAAGTCTTGGCCGCAGGCACCGTCGAAGTGAATGCCGTTGTGGATCTGCTCCAGAGATGTGCCTTGGGAAGCCGTCGTGGAGAACTCGGCAAAGTTCCTGGAACGAGTGAGGGCGTCATACTGGTAGCACCGTCGTGGTCAGCTCGTGTCTGGTACGAACAAGATTGATGATCCCAGGAAGCACTTACGGTCCACTGCTTGTAGGGCCGCCCGGAGAGGGCCGAATTGGCGGAATTGGGATAGCTCTGGGGGCTCGTGCATCGCAGGGTCGACGGGTGGTTGCCCGAACCGAAGGACCCGAATCGTCCTCGAAGCGCGTCATCCGGGTATCGGAACGATGCGTACGGGTTGTTGACCGTCTGCGACCTCACGCCCTGGCCGTTGGGGACGTTGATCTTGACCTGGCGAGGGACGGTGGCCGAGGGCACCGCCGGTCTGGCGGCCCAGTCCCAGTAGGGCGAACGAAGCTGCGCCGCGGCCGCCTGGTATCTGCTGGCTTGGCTGCCCTGGTATCTCCCTGCGATCTGCTTCGCGTTCCTCACAAGCTCTTGCTATCAAAAAGGTGAGCTGCTGTGTCGTCTTCAATATCCGCATCGAAAGGCAAAGAACCAACCTCGAACAAGGAAACGTAGGGACGGTGCCATGGCAGGAACAGTTTTTCCTGGTCATCATGTTAGCGGCGCAAATCACATCACCTCAAGGGGGCGCCAATCGAATCACACATACACCGTGGGGGCAGTAGCCCTGCCAGCCGTTCGACTTCGATGGTCCGGCATCGTTCCATTGGATGTAGGGCCGTCCGTGAATGCCTGAGACATGTCAGTTTACCGATTGGGATTCGGGAGGTGACCCGGCGACGTTTCGTTTCAAAGACGTACCACTAATCTGGAAATACGACAACGGATCGGTCGAGGTCTTGTTCTGCATGACCGTGAGAGCCTGGATGAGGAGATCCCTTGAAAAAAAGGCAATTCGAGTCAGCTTCACCTTTTCGGCTTACACCGCTGCTGCCAGCAAACACCGTGTGATACACATACCATTGAGGCCCGGCTTCGTTCTGGATATCGTCGAGGGCGCGCCGGAAAGGGACGGCACCGCCATTGTTTCCAGGCACACTGGGGCCTGTGACAGGTATGGCCGCGAGGCCCTGTGAAACGAGGCCCAATGCCAGCCACGAGGTGATGTGTTTCGGTAACATGGTCGCCGGTGGTGGTCAACGGTCGATAGGGAGATAGGAGGAGGGAGGAAAAGAAAGGGTTGCCTCTAGAGCAACGATGTTTCTCAACGAGAGGCTATAGCACCATGAACGAACGGCGAGAGGAAACGATGAGGCCAACGAGAGGAATCAACCCGATAACAAGGGATGGTGTTCGAAAAGACGAAAAAAGGATGCAAGGTTGTGACGACTTATTATATAGACGTACTTGTATAGGATATGGCTTGCTCGGCGGGCTGGGGCTTTTCTGAATCACAGCTGCTCGGCACCGATGAGATCGGCAGCCCAACACATGGCTTGCGGGGGCCAGGGGGGGAGGGGGGTGTGGGTAGATCGAGGAAACGATTACTATCACGAGTTCTGACAGTGGCTGGCTCACCGTCTCCAGTCGTGTCTTTACACGCCGAGGCCTCTGCTTATCTGCTGATCGGATACAGATATCCCGTTGGAATGGGAGTGACCCCGATGATGATGTCCGGTCACACAACACGTGCGATTGGAGGCCAACTCGGGGTCACAGCGCAGCTGCTGGTGATGCGGACGCACAAGCAAGGAAGAACGTGTGGTGTAAGTACGCAAGAAGGGGATGGGTCCATGACCGGGGAAACATGATGACGGCTTGGGAAGAACCATCGAGACAAACCGGTGGAGTCAGGAGGTGTGTCTGTAGAAAGGCAATATACAGCAAGTTCAGGTAAGGGCCTCGAAACGAAGCGCTGTAATCCAGAGCCGCAATTCACCGAACTGGGAGTGGGAATTCCCATCGTTTACCAGCGAGAACGGTATTGTAGGCCAAAACTGACACAGCAACTAGAGTGGCGCATCCCAAGCAAACGGGTCTTTGGAAAGGGGTGTGGAGCGGAACAGGGAGGCCCCCAAGAGGCGCCCGGGGGACCTACAATAATTCCCATAGTACAAGTAGGAACCGAGAAACGTAGGTTCATTAATAATTACCCAAGTTGTTCCTGATTATTGTACGGAACACATACTTGTACAGAGAGATTCAGGGGCTAAAAGACGAGACAGATACTACATTGGTTCCCGTCAGAGAAATCGCGTTTGTCTGTCCAGTTCAATGAGCATAGAAAGCAAAGGGGACTAATTCTCCGTAATAAAGGGATGACGAATCAGTATGAGAACAAGGAGCGGTGGTGCAAGGCTGTCGGACAGGACGCTGAGAACACACACAAAAAAAAAATCCATGAGTCAAGGGGGGGGGAGGGGGGGCGTGTGAACGGTCGAGAAGGAAACAGCCAAAGCGCCTGGCTGCCTGTCGTCGGCGCAGTTCGTCGGCAAGGGGCTGGCCGGCGTGTGCTTTGGGCGCCGCGCCGCCATGTTTGCTTTGTTGGATGGATGGGGCCCTCCTCGTTGTGTGTGTATTTTCTCGATGACAGGCCGTCATCATGCAGGCCCGTGGGCAGGCGTATAAGTGACCCTAAGCGAAATGGTTGGATGAGAAAAAATCCTGGCTCCGGGAAGCGACACGAGGGTCCAGCCAGCGGTCTCGAGGCGCTGGCGCGCTTGCTGACCCGATTTTCATTCAGCTTTCGGTGGTGGCAGACGGGGCCACAGGGGGGGGAGATACATACTTGTAAGTGCCTAGCAGTCGGGCAAGGCGGGTCAAGCCAGTTCACAATGTGCAAAGTCAATGTTGAAAGCCTCGTGGGCTGTTGGCTTGTCCGGTCGGTCGCCTTTCACCAGAACGCCGGCGGCACCCTTCTGGACCGGGAACCACTCACTCACTCGCCCTCCACCCAATCCACGTATGTACGTACCCCCCCGGCTTAGACCTGATTGTTCAATACGAGAAATTCCTTCCCGCAACTCCTTCTGCTGACTGCTGCCTCCGCCGGCACCCAGCACCTGGATCCCCAGTGTCAGGAGGATGGAGACACGATGGTAACGTGCCGTGGCTTTTTGCTGTCTTCCTTTGAGCGGCCTCTAAGAATAGAAATCCCCCCCCCGAAAGAGAACGACGACTCACTCACCCAATTGGCAGCGGCGGTGAAGGTGGTTGGAAAAGGCCACCCGAAAGCAGGCGGCTATTTACTTGTATGTAGTACTCCGTATGTACACGTATGTGAGCTTTTCTGTTGTTTACTTTTTCCT
Organism: Torrubiellomyces zombiae; assembly: GCA_018831705.1. NCBI lineage: Eukaryota > Fungi > Ascomycota > Sordariomycetes > Hypocreales > Ophiocordycipitaceae > Torrubiellomyces > Torrubiellomyces zombiae. The sequence continues at coordinate 8,421 of JADHZA010000217.1, forward strand.
TGGCCTTCATCCGAATTTCCGAGAGAAATCATACACGGACTGCCTGCTAAGCGGCCGCTAATGCTCGTTTCCTCCACACCCCAATCGCGAAGTGTGTCTGCGACGGCATCGCGGCATGTCGCGCGCGCCTACCAACTGCAGTACGGGCACCAGCACCGCCGATCACTGAAAATTGCGACTGGCTGTGCTGTTGGCTCCCCCGGTCATGACCGCGTCCGGTTCGCACGCATCTCAACAAATAAATGGCTTATGGTTCTTGGCGCGTGGGCGCAAGATGGCGATCGGGCGAGTCAGAGGAAACAGAAATCCCCCGACTCGGATGACATTTGTGTTTACTCTAATAATCCAGCAGCCGTGGATTTTCTTCCTACGGGGGGGGATTTTGGTGACAAGTGTGGGATTGAATTAAATTGGAAGGGTAGGTGCGTAAAAGGCGGCGGAGCTGAGCACACGACTCGCTCCAGGGGTCTCGTTAGGGCATCCCGCCTGACGTGTACATACATACCCACCACTCTTGTACCGGTACATTTCCCACCTTGGGGAATACCCGCTGAATACGGGTAGCCTATACATTGAAAGTGCCCGTCAAGACCCAGCTCGCAAGGATCAGTGCCCTTGCCTAGCAGTGCTTCGTTCGCTGATCTGCAGAAAGCTGATGGCAATAGAGCTTACACCTGAAGGAAATCAAATGACTAGCATGTCATACACAGCTTGCGTGTAATTGTCCTTCGTTGCGGCTGGCATCGACAGCGAAAGAGGGAAAAGAGGCAGATGCATACATACTTGTAAAGTTGTAATACGAGATCTCAGTTGATCAAGGATGCTGCGGCAACGGCGCGCGTCGCATATCGCACCAAACCCAGTAATCAAGTCCTGACGAGTTTGGGAGCGTTGCAGTGGTGCCTGGATCTAGCTGCTACTGCGCGTACGTGGATTCGGTATGTAGCGCTGCTAGTGGTCCCCAGCAGCAGAAAGCTGGGGTTTACGTCATGTTGCCTGACGGGGACCGGGCCTGCACGGTCCCAGGTACGACGATGCCAGCTGCATACATACAAAGGACGCACGTACCAGCTTGTGTCACCAGTTTACCATGTAAATACGTATTGCTCGTAGTCGTTGCAGTCAAGCATGTATGTTCCTGCTCGTGGACTTAATGAAGGGTAATAGCTCTTCGTGATGGAAAAAGGCGAACCAAGACATGCCAGCGTGGCCGCGCAGCGACGAGAGCCGTTCGAAGCCCTGGGGCCCACACATCTCTCGCTGGGCACCGCTGCGTCTTTCTATTTTAGGTGCTGGCATATTACACCGCACCAGTACTCCGTATGTACATACACACAAATCTTCAGCCTCGCTGTCGTGACCGAAAAGGGATCTGGGCATCTCGGACATGCGATTGCCGGTGGCAAGCTCTGCAACGTATCCAATAGTTTCCTCGTCCACAGGCCAGTCGTATATTGTTCCGAGCTCGAAACGCGCACGGGCCAACAGTTGCCGATGGTCATCCGTGTCATGCTCAAGGAACCCCCCCCCCCCCGGCTCGCGGTTTGTGCGCGGACCGGAGCGGCGGGTTGCCCTCACGTCCCGAGAGCGACGACGCAGGATGCCGTCGACTTTGTGCATACTTTGTTCTCCAATTGTCTGACCGGGCCGCTGCAGTTGGATGGATATACAGGCATACACACGTACGAAGTGTCGACTCTGGGCCGTGAGACAGCATCTGCAACGGGGGGGACGGGAGTGATAACATTGACAACTCGTTTTTTGCACAAATGGACTATCCTTCACAGACCTGGGCCCCACGTTTGCTTTGAACACAGCAAGAAACACAGCAAGAAACACATCTCAGACCCGGTCTTGGGGATATGTATCTGTAATGAATGGAGGGGGGGGACAAGGAACATGTTTGGATCTCAATTCAGGAATAGTAATAGATCGATATGAATCTGCTGAACGGGGTTTCTGCCCGTGCTGTCCGGGGTGCAATAACGAGGTGTATGAGATTCTGGCGCCCGTGCCCCCCATCTTCACCAGCGTTGACGCGTGGACGCTATTACCGCACAGGCGTTTCGTACAAGGATTAGGGACAGCTCAAAGAGACGTTGCGACACATTGCCAGGGTGATTATGTAAGGTACTTATATGTACTGCCAGAACGTGGGGTGATCCAATATCGTCGCATGTACCTGCAAGTACCGTGCAGACTCACCTCAGAGACACGCTCCCGCCCCACATCGCACGGTCGATGCACGTGCAGCGAAAGAGTATAACGAGTCAAGCCGACAAAGTAAACTGCCACCAAGCGTGGCCACGGAAACAATGGTCAGCAACCTTAAAACCTCGTCGTTTCATCTTTTTCGAAAACGCTTCCCGAGTCAGGGCGACAACAATGGCTTTCGCTCTTCCTTCTCCACGCCAAACCACGCTTTCTCCGGGACCTCCCCAGGGAGAAAGGGGCGGCGCTACGGACGGGGGCGAGCGGTGGCGTCGAGAGCCAGGTGCCAAGACAATAGGAGGAACCACAACTGGGCAAAACGGACAGCGCCTGAAGGAACAGCCAGGTGACCGGGCTGCACAAGTAAGCCCAGAACCTGTCCTACTGTCGGCCGACCGAGCGCCTCATCTCACTACATACATGGAAAATGAATGGACATTGAACCTGGTGACTCTACTACTCGCAGAACAGCTCGCCCCCGTCCTCCTATCACGCGCAGAAGCCGCCCGGACGCGGGCGTCCCGTTGCTGGGGGCCAGAACGACAAAATCCGCCAGCCAAGAATCAAGCCCTTTTGCAACATAGGCGCCCTGCAAGTTGGCAGCTGCCTTCAGCCCGTTCGATAGCCCGCGACGTTCCATGCAGCCGTCAGTCGACACACACGGCCCATGGGGGGGGGCCCGTACCACGCTTCCGCAACCTACAGGCCTATGTAGGCACGCAGGTAATACACCTGTGTGTGCGTCCAGCGAGTACATACAGCAGCCAGTCCGACGAGGTGCGAAAAAACCGAACGAGCGACCGACGTCATGCACATGCACCCTCCGTGACGCCCGCCATGTTCCGCGACGCCACGGTATAGTAGCGTACGACGGACCTAACGCAGCCAACCCAACCCAACGCCAACCACACACAACACACTTAGACTTACACAGCACACGCCATACCTCGGCGTCCGGCCCATCATCCTGCCTACATACATACACGATCGTGACCACGGCCCGCGGTAACGTACGATAAAACACCGCCCCAAAAGAGGACTGTGACGACAAAACGGGGCACCTTTGTGAGACCATGAGCATCCTCTAAACGGAAACCAAGAGCCGGCTTTTCCCTGTTGCCGCCAACTTTTTCGTATATGTCGTGCTGCTCATATCGCCCACGCCCTTTTATTATTCTTGCTGCCTTGGTAACAACAACTCCCCCCCCCCTCCCTGCTTCTGGGCGACGTGCATGCATGCATAGAACGAGAAAAGGAAGAAAATACGAGAGGGAACCGACTCATCCGGATCTGAGTCAACCTTGCTTTTTCTTCCCTTGCCGCCGCCTTTTTTACCGCCGCCTTTGTTTTACTTTCCGCCCTTGACAGCTTTGCCAGCAGCCTCCCGTTTGTGGGGGGGTCTTGGCCGGGCACCACGGGGAACCCGTCAAATGCTTACATCAAAGGGCACGACCTGAGACGTTGTACCAGACAAAACAGAGGGAAGAAAAAGAAAAGAGCCTGTCTGTCTGCCCCCGGCATGGAAGTGTCCGGCTTTGTTCTGCCCTGAGGACAACGTCCAATGTAGTCCGTAGAGGGCGCATCATACATAGCTGTGCCTGTGCTTATTCGTCCTGCAAATGCAATCAAGCCAGCCGCAGCTTGTACGTAGCCGTGAAGACGGCCCGAGAGGGAAAACAATTAATAACATTATTGTCCAAAAGCCGTTATGATTCGTTCGTCATTTTCATGTGCGGCGTGTCCGCCGTAGACGCCCTGCTTTTGCCCGATGCTTGATACAGTTACTTCGTACATATACGATGCTTACATGTATGTATGGACATCCCGTGTCCATCAATAAACCAAGACCAAAAGAACATGCCCGCTACCGCAAGATGACCAGCTCGTCGTCGTCTTCGTCGTCAAACGCCATTTGTCTCTGGGACACATCCATCATGCCGAGACTGTCCCGCCCAGCTTCACGGATCCCCTTCTCCGTCACGAAGCGTGTCTTTTTCCGCACCGGCGCCGCCTCCTCATGCTGCTGATGCCGCTGCTGATTCTGACGCAGCTGCTCCCCATCCTTCATCTTGGTCAACTTGTCTTTGAGAGTTGAACCCCACCCGTATGCCGAGATACGCTTGCTGCCACCAGCCACGGAGCTGGCCAGCGAACTATCCGGTCGTTTCCGCTTGATTGGGCTGAGGTGGATTGTCCGATCCCTGTTGCTCAAGTCCAGCGTTGCCAAGGCATCTTCATGGGCTGTGCCGCCGCTCAAGCCTGCGTCCTGGCTGGATGGCGCGAGCGTCGGATCGTTGCCCCCTCTCTGACCGGCACGTTGCATGTACTCCTTACCAGCCGCGTTGCCAATCTTGCCCAGCTTCTTCATCATGTCGCGTTCTTTTTCCTTGGCCTCCAGCGCTCGTTTAAGGAACTCGGCCTTTTCCTTCCGGTCAGATGGGCCGCGGTCCTTGCCGTCGATCAAATCGGCCGCGCTAAGGGATCGAGCGGTGAAATACTGTGTCCTGGTCTCCCAGTCGTAGTTGGTCTGTCCCCGCTTGCCCTCGTTCTTGAAGCCGGTGCCCGACTTGTGCGATCGCTGTCGGTTGCCGAAGCCGCTCGAGTTCACCTCCATGCGCGTGGATCTTTGTTTCTTGACCGCCTCGTTGGAGTGGAACTCGCAGAAGTGCGTCTTCTTCTTGTTGATCCACGCTCGACACGTGCTGCCATCCTTCTTGACCGATTCGCAGAATCCCAAGTCACGGGCGAATCCAACCTCTAGAATTGTGTCGTCGTCCGAATTGATCACGAGGCTGAAGCGTCCAGTGTCTCGTCTTCCAGGAGGTGGTGGCATAATGCCCGGATTGAGAATTGCCACCACTGTCCCTTCCGTCAGTTTCCAGAATCGCGTGAAGCCCGAGTTGAAAAGGAACAAGTCTAGCTCAAATTCTAAATCCACCAGGGTCATCACCATATATTTACCCCGATCCTCTGCCTGGGACCCATCCTTGCCTGCAACAGGCTTATGTGCTCGAGGCTCTGATTTCCGAGCAACGACGGCGAACACCACTATGTCTTGCTCGACATCTGGCAGAGCAAAGTCGGGAGACTTGACATCTCTTAGTAGCTCTTTGATGCTCAGCATCTTTTTTCCCGTAATGTGTCGGGTTAAGTCTGTGTGAGGCAGAAATCGCCGTGACAAATGTAAACATGAGTAAGACTCGAAGGACTCAGCACAGTCTGAAGGGTTCCCGTCGTCAGTAGATCTCTCCACGGACATGGTGGTGCTTGACTCCTTATCGTCTGCGCAACCAAAGGTAGAAAATGTATGGCTCCTGGGAATCTGCGGTCTGTATAATGATTTGGACAAGACTGCTTCGCGTGAGAAGGACGGGACCTTCGGCGGCTCCTCAGGGATATCAACGGCGTCGAGTTTGTACTGAGCCATCTCGTTTTTGTCAATGTCAAATGCATTGGTCCTGATTTTCTGGATCTTCTCTCGGCGCTCGATCCGGAAGGCTTCTTCTGATCGCGCGCCAGCCAATCGTTCATTGAAGCTCAATGGTCGTGGAAGCCCTGAGGAGATCGCTGAACCTTGCTTAGCGGTGACTTGGCACGGATGGCCTCGATCCTGAAAAGAAGGTCCTTTCCTGCCATCGCGGTGACTGGGTGCCCGCTTCAATGATATATCCTTGGCTTTCAGACCCTTATCAATGCCTAGAACCACCCTACTAGGCGACGTTTGTTGCTGCAGCATTTGGAGCTTTCGAATAGGGGACGCTGGAACCTCTATGTGTGTTCGTGTGTTAGGCCGTGTGGCGTCATCATCCGCTGGAGGAGTTGTCGGGCGTGCTATGCGTCCCGGGTCATTTATTCGTTGCTGAGATGCTTGATTGCTGATTTTTGTCGCTTCCTCTTTGGCTTTTGCCTTCTTCAGCTTCTTCAGCTTGAGCCGAGCTTGGATCTCTTGTAATTTGAGTTGCAGCGTTTCCTCATCTTCTTCGTCCTCGTCGTCCTCGTCATCTTCGTCTTGCTGTCCATTTTGTTGCGGCCCACTGGGTGATGATGTTATATTTGCGAGAATTCGAGCGCTCTTGGATGGCGAGGGTGACGGCGACGTCTGATCCATCATTTGCCGGTATCTTCGACGTCCGCTAGGAGTACTCAGAAGAGCTTCGTGGGGAGACCGCGGAGGCCATTGCGGCTCAGCATCTGGTCCAAAATTAGGAACGTTTCAAAGACGTTCGGCCCAATTGGCACTGGAGCTCAAACCTGGGGCCATGTCCTTGTTCCCGCAAGGTGTCGGCAGCACTTCAACCGCTGAATCTAAACGGCTTCGAAGAGGCAGGCGGCGACTGGCGCGCAACCAGAAGCCCGGCTCTGGCCAAGGCCATCCAGCTGGACAACCCGTCCACCTGGGGGTTTATAAGCCTGCGTCGTCGCCGTGCAGAATGACGCTCAATGACCCTTTGATAAGCACAATGGTGGCAGTGAGCATGAGCTCATTGACTATGCGAGGCCAAAGTGGGTGCGTAATCGGCTATCTTGAGGTTGCAAATTATGTCACAGTGAGCGTCGCTTCGAGCCAAGCAGGGTGTGGTTCGGAAAAAGTGGATCTCCCTGTCCCGACGCGCTTTACGCGCCTTCTTGTGCTTGGTCGCGTTTCTCAAAGACGCTCGCGAGATAGAATCGCGCAGCATTGCTTTTGCAGGCGGCATTTCAGCAGTATCAGGCAGCTGACGACTTGCTGATCAATTCACTGAGAGTTTAATATTTGTTTCGTGTTCCTGCTTTTCCAAGCAAGCTCTCGGTTGCTACAACGACTTCATTTCCCCGTGCGTACATGGTATTGGCTTCCCTCAGCGACATCTCACCTCTGAATTTAAAGATACGATGCCTCGAACTAGGTCGACCAAAGCCGCCTCGAGCGATGCAAAGAAGCCCCCCGTTTCTAGCCCTTCTTCAAAATACAAAGTCACTGCGTCAGAGCTACCGTCGTCAAAGCTGCTGATTCTCCCCGGACACTCGACTCCAGACGCCCGCATTGTCCTTCTTCCTCACCCAAGACACGGCAAATTGTCGCAATATTTGGTATGTCCAACAACGGGAATGTACGAGTTTACCAAAATTGCGGCACCAAAATGCACACCACGCAGCTGGCTTGTTGAGACGAGGATCATCGCCGAAGAACAAGACCGTGATATCAGGCACGACCAGCGAGGCGAAGTTATCATGGGTGCAGAGCTCTTCATAGCCACGGCTGTTGATCCCTTGTTCCTGGTTCTTCCTGCATTGAGTGGTTCGAATTCCTCCCGTGGTGGAGCGGAGAAGAAGTCTCTATTCCTGTCGAGCGACGATTATTTGGATAAACTCGCCTCGGATGGTCCACACCTCTCTGAAATATTGCGTTGGGACTCAACACGGTCGTTGTTCGAAACGAGAATGTCCGTCGTATGTGACACAGTCAGCGCAGGCGACGAGAACATGTTTCGCCTGAACGAGCACAAGCTTGCGACGATAATCATGGCGAAAGCGAGGAAGATGAGCAGCGCCGGACTGCCCCCTAGTATGGAGGAGAAATTTGTGCAAAAGGCTCTGGAAGCACCCATGTTGTCACATAAGCGTGTCGTCGAGTCTGGCGGTACATTGTCCTCGTCAAATGACGCGATAGGGTCAGGAGTGTCAACTCCCCGAACCGACTCTGCCGCCTCCCAGTCAACCATCGCAACAGCGGAAAGCAACACCTCCTCGGCGTCTCAACCTTCCACGTCGGCCACGTCCTTCACTGGAGGTACGCTAGAGGATGACAACATCGTCATGGCCACAGAGGCCTCACTGGAAGTGAGAGACCTGCAACGTCTCCGCGTAGCGCTGGACTTCATTTGCGCCACGTACATGCCGCCCCATATTGCAGATGGAATTCGGCTTCACATGGCTAAAGCGACGGGTTTCGTTGACTTCGCACCTCTCGAAAGTTACCTGTCCAGACTGTCGCAACTTCGATCCGAAGCTTGGGCGGCGAGATCGACGACTGACTACTCCAGGAAACATGTTCGGGACGAGGAGGAGGATGAGCTGCGGGCCGAAAAGAAGAGAAAGCTCGAAGAGGAGAAGAAACGAAGAGCTAGTGCGAGCAAGGGTGTCAGAGACCTCAAGAAGGTCAACACGAGCGGAATGAAGAAGCTCAGCGAGTTTTTCAAGCCGAAATGAGATGCTCGCATCCATACTCTGGTCTGTGTCCTCGAGGGCGACTCAAAGCCAAGCACGAGCTGAGGCTGGCTCCCCGGCTGCACTGCGCTGCCTAGCTCGTTCCCTTAGACCGACCTCGACTCACACCCAAACCACGTCCAATACCCGATGTGCCTCGACCGCTCGATACTCTTGGCGCCGTTGTGTTTGATGAATGGGTCGTCATCGTGCCGCCCCGAGATGTAGGTCGGCTTCGACCCACTCTTGTACTGCGAGAGCCTCTCGCGCCACGGGAGGGTGTCGAGGCAGCGAGCCTCCTTTTATCTTCATCCTCCTCTCGACGACGCCGCACCTCATCGCGTCTCTGCTCCTCTATCGCGGCCTTGCGCTGGGCGGCCTGCTGCTTATCCAATATCTCCGCCTCTTGCTCAGCGAGATCTTCTGTTGCACCTTTCCAGCTCGGGTGAAGCACTAATCGCTGATTGTGTTCTGCCTGGGAGAGGATTCGAGTCCAAGTATTTAGCAATGTGGAGGCGTTGGTCACCGTGTTTCCAACTACCTAGAAACAAGTCAGATATTCAATGTAGAATACAACACGTTGCAACGTCTTCATTGATTATACCTCCATGTTTGTCCCAGCCCGCCCGAGCGTAGCCAGCACGCCTTCAATGGATTCGTTGATTCTCCGCACTCCGTCAAGCTCCCTCCGTAGAGCCGCCTCATGGTCTTCTGCTCCGGGCTCAGGTTCTTGAGGAGTTGGCGTTTTCGGGGTCTTTGGACGGGTTGTGGAACGAGAGGCATCATCCACCTGCGAGTTCCCGCTGTCGAATTGGGTTCGTCTGTTGCCATCGGCCATGATCACGGGAAACCGGCTGTGTCGTTCGGCAATCAGGGTAATGTGTTGTTAGATATGTCGAGACGTGAGATAAATCGCGAATCGTGATCAGTCAAATGAAGAAGTGACGTTGCGCAATGACAGCCGCAGTCAGATAATTTCGTAAGCGCAAATGCAAATGGAATGGCAAAGAGGATGAGCTAAGTCCACGGAAAATTTGTTCGGCTTCTAAATGACGTGAGGTCCGGCAGCTAGCTACTTTGCTTTCAACACGTGCTCATCATCAACGGCGTCGGAAGGAGGGGCTCTGTCGCAGACCCTGATCGCTTGATCGATACCTAGGAGTGCTAGGCACGCAGCATGTGCGGAGTAGTACCATTGATCCAGTCGGGTATTACTTGATAGGTAGTCCTGGGCCTTATTCTACATACTGAGGTAGGGTTGTCGAGCCGGGGCTTCCCTCCGCAAGCGCTGCGTCAGTGCTCGACTTGCGACCCCCGTTGTGCCTAAGACGCGCGGACTGGCTGCAGGCGTCGCGAAATGCACGCGCTACGCGTCTTTGCGTATTGGCCAGTGAAAGAAAGGTGATGAGCTAACAGGTACTTGCGCCACTTGGGTACGTAGGTACGTACTGAAGTACCTGTCGCTCCAGACAAGCGCCGGCCTGAGCGTTGGAAAAATCAGCGGGGCTGGGGGCTTTCCTGTGGCATGGCAGCATGGGCACTGCAGCACTAGCTCCATTCCACAAGGCCCAACCTCCTCTCTCCCGCCGCCGTCCTTGCTCTCAGGGATCTCACACCTTTTTCCCCATGGACTCGATATCTCCAAAGTAGACTTTCTTCTCCGTTAAGCCTGTTCAACATCATCATCAGAACGCATCCAACTGTCAATCTCGAGTCGCTCCGCACGTCTGCTGTACTGCCCAGCGCCGTCATATCCTGCATGTCGAAATAGTAATCGAGCGCTACTATCTTACCTAGCCAGCTATCGTCGCATTGGCGCTTTCCGAGTCACCAGGCTTTACGAGTCGACATCTTCGGAGGACAGGAACACATGAGAAGGGGGGAGCTCTAGTGATCCGGGTCGCATCGCGCAGCGATAGTTGCTCATCATTGGCCTTTCGATTCATTGGTTGCTTCTACCAACCTTCACAATGACTTCGGACTCAGCCATCGGTACATTGACCCCCTCGCCTCCCTCGTCAGTTCGGACTCCCCCAGCTCCGAAACTTGGCTACTACGACAGCTGGGAGCCCTATTCTCCGCGGAAATCGGACAGAATTTCATCTCGAAACATAACCAATCGAACGCCATCGCCTCGCGCTTCTCGCCGCCAAAACCCCGTGTCTCCTCACACCGCTACCAAGGTCATTCCTCATGGTAACGCTGCAATGGTCTCTCCAGCGTCCTCTCCGCGAAAGAAAATCCAGACAGGCGTCAGCAGACATAGTCGAGCCTCGAAGTCCTCGATTACTAGGGCGTCCGATGAGCCTGCTGCTACTCTCGACCTGAATACCGACAAGGCTGCACGGGGGCAGACGAACACTTCGGTCTCAAGAGGCGCCGGCATGCTCCCAACTCCATCAAAAACCCCTCAGAAACCACCCAATCAGAAAACAGCCGCGAGTCTCCGAACTTTTGCAGCACGCACCCTATTTCCTATGGACGAGGAAGCGGACGTCTCGAATCGGCAGAGTGCGCGAAAGAAGCCTTCTGGTGTATCCGCAAATTGCGTTATATCAGAGGTGCAGGAGGACTCCATCGACATCTTCACGGATTCTCAGGATCGGGTTCCAGAAAAAGATGAGAGCGCATCGAATCCATTCTTCGGGCCGGCTGTGCCCTCGGAATCGAACAAGCGTCGGAGCCGACGCAAACTCGTCCATGTTCCAGGCGAGGGCGCTCATCCGATCAGCGAGGCTGTTGGCCGTGATGATGGGATGGTTTACGTCTTGTAAGTTACCAATGAGGTTCCAGTCGTTGGTCTCTACCTGTTGACGAGAACGTTGTACTGACCAACCGTTTCCAGCCGTGGCAAGAGGTTTTTCAGCAAATACGCCGTGCCTGAGGACGCATCTGAAGATCAGGAGGCATTCGAATCCGATGTCGATTCCAACCTTTCACGCCCGCTCACTCGTGCCTCTGTGAAGCCGCGGCTGCTTTTCCCCGTCAAGAAGCCGATTCCAACAGAAGACGAGGAGGCTATAACGGATGTGGAGGATGAAGGGTCTCCTGTCGATCCTGCTACGCCTGTCAAGACTGTGACCGTATCAAACAAGACACCACCCGCACCAAGATATGCACCTGTATCGCCACCACAAACCAGACGTACAACGCGGTCCACCAACAGACTAGCGGAAGATTCTACGCCTTCTAGGCACGTTGGTCGAAGGAGTCCATTTGATACTTGGCCACGAACCAAAGAACGAAGATCTCCGACAGCATCCAAGCGTTCAGGCGAAAAGCTGGAGGCCACATCCTCTAAACGGGTTCGATCATGAAGGGGACAATCGACGTCGTCTCGCCTATGCCTCGGTGACCAAGGTCTCCTTGTTCTTTTCTAGCACGTGTTCGTTTTCTTGTCGCTCTTAACCTGGAAACTTGGTGCACGTGCCATGTGGCCATGGGTTGGAAAGCTGCTTCTGGGTTGGAAGAGCTCCTGTATTGGCTGGAATCACACATGTTGATGCTCAGATTTCGTCGTCTAATACGCATACTTGGAAGGGAAGCGGTGAACCTTGGGAGGGCTTGAGAGGGTCCTTGTACTCCTCGATGAATGAAGACACAGAATGAACATCTCGCTCTTCTTTGCCTGCCTTTTACTGTAGATCCTGCCAGCCAGTAAATTGGTATCGATGTCTGCATCCCAGCGTAGTCGCGATGTCACCTGGAAATGTAGGTTCCACCCTCATCATGCCCAACGCATGGCCATTCGTAGACGCCAGTGGACCGTCGTAGCTAATCATGCAGGTCGCGAATAGTAACACTGCTATATTGGCCAGTCGATCACCAAGACCGATGACACTTGCCATCGTTCAGGGCATGACGTAAGTTCTGGGTGCAAGAATGATTGATTTGGGAGCTATGCCCCGCGCTCGTTGCGATTGCCCCACGCCTCAATTTGACCACCACTGACAGGGCATTCCGTTCACCTTGACACCCCGTCCGCAGAACTGCATCGTGAATTCACCTTCACACTCCAAGGAAGCGCATTGTCGGCATTGTCGAGTTACCGTGGATCCAGACCAAGTCCTGTGACGATCCAGGCCACCACGATGCACATCCTCATCACAAATGACGACGGGCCGCCGTCGCCGCAGTCCTCTCCCTATGTGCATTGCTTGGTGAAAAAGCTGCAGGCTTCTGGTCACACTGTGTCCGTCTGTCTACCGCACACGCAGCGCTCGTGGATTGGCAAGGCGCACATGATCGGCCAGACGTTGAAGCCCTCATATTACCGACCCTCACCCAACATCCACGGCAAAGACACAGAGGGCACGACGCGCCAGCGTCCATCCACGACCGACGATGGCCTGGAGGAATGGGTCCTCATCGACGGCACGCCCGCTTCGTGTGTCCAAATCGGCCTCTATCACTTCTTTCGAGACAAGGGACCCATTGACTTGGTCGTCAGCGGGCCCAATTACGGGCGAAACACAACGTCTGTGTTTGCCCTCAGCTCAGGAACACTAGGAGCTGCGTTGGAAGCTGCCGTCTGCAGGAAAAGGTCCATTGCTCTCAGTTTCGCCTTCTTCTCAAGAAATCATGACCCTGTCATCATCGAGGCAGCATGTCGCCACAGTGTCCGCGTTATCGAGGCTTTGTATAGACAGTGGCCTACGGACGGTAGCGTGGATCTTTACAGCGTCAACGTTCCTCTCGTCGAGGGGGTCGAGAACCACAAGACGTACTGGACGGAGATACTGCAGAACTACTGGCGAGAAGGGAGCTGTTTCGAAGAGGTCGAAGATCATGCTGGTGATGCTGATGAGGAAGAAGCAAAGATTCGGGAAGGCCCAAGTGGCGAGACGGACAGTCACGCCGATCAGACTTCTGCGCCTGCTGGCAGAGCCCACAAGCACAAACACTTCAGGTGGGCGCCTAGGCTCACGGATGTTTACAAAAGCGTGGACGAGTCGGAGCCTGGGAATGACGGGCGGACAGTGCGGGAGGGCAATACGAGGTAAGATCAAATTGTCGGCTGGTCACTATACCTCAACACAACTGACATCAATCTACTATTCTCTCAGTGTGACGCCCATGAAGGCCAATTTCGCATTAGGGGCCGGAGCTCACAGCCGGGAGGAGTTGGCGCTATAAGTATCTTTCTCAGCCCCGTGGGTTTGGCGGCAAATCAGGGTCTCCAATGTCTCGTCTAAGGCGGATCATGGCTTTGTCGACACGCAATTGCATGTATCGTATGCATAATTCAACAGTCGGACAATAGATTCCATCATGCTTACCAGTACCGGCTTCCTAGTTTACCACTGTCACCAGACGAGGCGGCCTCTCCGCGAGATGTCACGTTACGGACCAAGTTACAAGATTAAAAAGTATCCTCAGCTATCACTGCCGCTGTGGCGTACGAAGATAGCTTCGTTCAGCCTCTAATACTGCACGCACTGAGAACCCTCTTACCAGAAGAATCTATCACGCCCATTATCGATCTATCCACCATAGAAAATGGCCTTTCCTCCTTGTTCAATACGCAACATGACATTACTTCAGCTTCCAAGCTACTTCAAATTACGCCATACGGATCTATCGACTTCGAGTGGGCAGCATCGCACCCTAAGACGTGCCTCATCAATAGCTACATGATTCGCAAGGCACTCATACGGAAGCACTACCTGTCGGCCAAGGTAGACCACTGGATTGCGAAAAATCCAGAATCTCCACTCAAGGCGCACGTAAAACCAAGTGAGGCCTTCGAACTGGACTACGCGGAATTCCTCGACGATGCGCTGGTGGAGGCGTTCGATCTTCGCGAGAGCTTGGAACGTAACGACAGACTCGTAACCGAGAATACGGAAGCAGCCAAAGCAAGGGAGTGGTGGATACTGAAGCCCGGCATGAGCCATCGTGGCCAAGGCATTCGGCTATTCAGCTCCATGGACGAACTCCAGGCCATATTTGATGGATGGGAAGAAGATCGCCCAGACCGCGAAGGTGAGAGTGCTGACGAGAATACTGACAACGACTTGAAAAATATCAACGCATCTCGTCTTCGTCACTTTGTCGTCCAGCCCTACATTAACCCCCCTCTCCTCCTCGCTGGCGACCCTTACAAATTCCATATTCGCACCTACGTTCTCTGCACCGGCAGTCTAGCCGTTCACGTCTGCAAGCCGATGCTCGCCCTGTTCGCATCCAAACCCTACGCCTCACCCTCCGCGGAAACGCCCCACGACGCCGAGTCGTTTCTCACAAACACTTGCTTCCAATCGTCAAACCCGCGCGTTTTTCGTTTTTGGGATCTACCGCTACCTCAATCGCAACTCACCGACATATTCAGCCAGATCTGCAGCGTCGCGGGTGAGGTGTCCGAAGCTGCTGCCCGCGCTATGCACATACACTTTCAGACGCTGCCAAACGCCTTTGAAGTTTTCGGACTGGATTACCTCGTTGATGCCAACGGTACCGCGTGGTTGCTTGAGATCAATGCTTTCCCGGACTTCAAGCAGACTGGGGATGAGTTGCGGGATGTGGTGGCTGGGTTTTGGGAGGATGTTGTGCGGCTTGCTGTCGTTCCCTTTGTTAAAGAGAGTGGGGATGGGAAAGCGGACAGTGAGGATATTATTGTTCCTAGAGAGGTCGATCTCGGGAAGCGTTAGGTGGACGTGAAAATTGGACTGGCGAGATGATGTGAAGGGACTGCTGGGATTGGAATCTTTGGATTACCATAAAGATCTGATGAATTGGGACTGGACACACATTCTAGGATGTAAATATCAAACATATAGTTCGATGCCGAAGCTTCAATCAATGTTGGGTGTGGAGTTCCACCCAAAAACAGAAAAATAAACAAAGGGGTATCAGATATTATAGTACTACTACCTATTCCCTTTCAAGGAGTCCTCTGCTCAATCAATGACCGTTCGGAATGCCTTGGAAGTGGCGATATACAAGATTCGCATGCAGGGTAGGCGTAGGCATCCGTTAGCCCCGAGGATCATGGGTCACGTCGTCATCGTGGCTTATAAGATCAGAAGGACAATATTAAGCCAGCTAATAGCACCCTAACTTCATGATGGAAGAATCATCGTTACTCGCCAAGACCTGCACAGCCCTCTCACCTCTCGATATGCTCCAATCGCCAAGCGTGCATTGATGATTGCGTGAGATTTTTCATTTACCGGGGCCTTGGGTAGCGGACGATCTTATGTACTCACTGTACTCATTTTAAACTCAGCTATGGAAAAGCACCCTTTGGGATCTTGTAGAGAAACTGTCTTCTTTGTATTCATGCCACCGCCAATACTCACTTGCCGTGCTTGCCTACCTCGGTGGTTGTGGAAGACAAGCAATCTAGCATGTGGGGGTTCGTGGCGGTGCAGCCTCGGTTTTTGCTTACAAGTTTGCCACCCCCCACTCTCACTGAAGGACATGCTGCCATTGCTGAGGAGATTCTCACCACGACATGGGCTAATCATTATCTGTACGTAGTAAGCTACTACCCTCCATCTGACGACGGATGACAATCGACTGACTGAACTCTCGCTGCTACATACCGATTCGGGACCACGGGACAAACCCTCGGCGCTTATCACTGATGTGAATGGGCGGCAGCTTGTGATAGGATCCATATGTGTACAAGATGCCATTCTTGGCAAACGGGGATGTTCTGCTCATTCTGCTGGGAGGCCTCTCGCCCTCTCTACATACCCACATACCCCAACGTGCCCAATACCTTAGGACCAACTGTGTGAGATGAATCTCGCCATCTGGAGCCTTCTCATTTCAGCCCCCCTGGGGGTTGGGTCCTTGGCTCCACGCGCGCTACCTCCCTGGTGGCTAGAACTAGCGCCATCGGAATAGCTTAATGGCTTTAAGGTTGTGCGTGATGACACTTCAGGCCCAGGTCCTCTGGCTGCCGATGCCTGTTTCGCAAGCTTCTAGTCGGAGTGGTTGGTTGGATGAAGAGGCTCGTCGCATGTTTTGCATGAGGCTCCACGGATAGGCTGACAATGGCCAGGTCCCGGTGGCGGGTATCAGCACAGAATCTGCGCGCGTACGGATGTCGGTGCTTCGTACCAGGTTCCGCTTAGCTTGGTACAGCGACAGCCAATAGACTTTGCTCCGATCGCATGGCTCTGGCCTATCTACGACGACGGGAGGGCATTCTCCTTCATGTGCGACGGGAAATTAAGATGACCCTACATGTACAAGTACGTCATTTCTCAGTCCGGGACATGAAGAGCACATGCATTGGAGCGACGTATGATCAACGTCGGCGCCTGAAGAGTGGTTTCGGTAGTCGCCCTCGTATTGCCCAACCTCGATCGAACTCCATCTTAAGCGAGATACTCGAGAAACGTAAGTTTTTCCTTCGTCTCTGGATGGTACAGTTGCTGGTCATGATGATCAAGTGTCATACCTGGCTGGCTAAACGAACACCACCTAGTAGTGGTAGCAGTATTGGTCTTACTCGTAATACAGGTAAAAAAGTAAGACTACTATCGTAGGGAGGGTGTGGGACGTCATACCCTAAGGCCATGATGCGGGGTCCAGAAAGAAAGATCTTACAAGTGTTCTGCATCGCACCTTCCCAGTCAGGTCATGGCTCAATATGTGAACTGGCGTGTACAAGGAAGGTACTGGCCTGAGCACACTCGTGACACTGTACTAGGTATGCCACGGAACACTACAAGTGGGCGAAGTGATCTTTCCAAGCGCATAACGGAACTTGTTTTGACACCGTGCTGGTTAATGAAGAGATTTGTTGGGTGTCTGTACTCCGTACTCCGTAGTACCTAATCCTCCCAAAACAAACAAGTCAGGCATACGAGAGGTCTTGGCGCCGAGAAGCGCTGCCAAGCGCCAATGTACAGTTATATGCCAAAAGTACTTGTAGATGATGCGGGCTTACCCACTGTAATCAATGGTTGACTGTGATAATAATAAGGCACAGACAAGGCCCTGAACAAAGCGCAGCTGCGGTTTCTGCTCCACGTGGGAATAGGTTGCACGAGTGAACACGGCTCAAGTACTTGTGCTTGTGCACGTACATACTCATGGTAGGCCTAGTGGCCTATTACGTTCGCCGTGCCTGACATGGTTCGAGTATCAAACAACGCCTATCACAAACAACTTCAGTTGGACACCTGCGGGGCGTCATGGGCTCTCCGGCCACTCCCGCCGCCCTGAAGTAGCCAGCCCGGTATGTCATTCAAAGTCTAAATCCGAATGCAGACGGATCGAGCGTTTGGTCCTCTGCTAAGCCACCCTCGCAACCACGGATCCATGTATAGCGCCACCAGAGCTTGGAGGTCGGCGGATGACGGAAATCACAGGATGTCCAGTATCGCACATGAATGTGTCAGGCGATCGCATGTCTTGGTGACAGCGAAGGAGTATTACCTGTAAAGAGCCATGCACCCATGCAACTGGATTCTGGTGGAGGTGGAGGCACCGAGCCCCTGCAGGTAGGCAGCACGCACATTGCGGACAAAAGAAAAGAAACTCCCAACTGCAAACCAAGCACGGTGATCTAGAGTGGGGGTATTTCTTTTCTGTCTACGACCGTCATTCTCGAGCACCCGCTTCCAATACCCGAGGCGACCCAAAACGTGGCGCGTACGGCAACTTCAGTGGTTTCATCGTCCCTATTAATTGCTAATTGATAATACAAGTAGGTAAGTACTTGCACAACACCGCTATGTCGCTAGCAGTGCTACATTAGTACCTCGTTGAGCTCAGTCCACCGTAGGTACTTGCATGTACTGCTGCTCAGTGGGGCCGGGCAGCAGCATCTGCGTTGCTCCGTCACCGACTTGGGCTCCGTTCCAGTGATGGCTTGTATTCCGTACTGTCCCTCATTGCCTGATTAGCACCTACTCCTGCTCACGACCGTACCGACTTTGAAGTACAAACATCACTGTCAGGCGCGAGCGGATGGCTGTCTCGAGGAAGTTGCTTGTCATTATGGCAGGTATGTACTGTACATGCTTGTACATACCTGGGTTGGACGCTGCGCTCGCTCGCGGGGCTCAGGGG
Organism: Torrubiellomyces zombiae; assembly: GCA_018831705.1. NCBI lineage: Eukaryota > Fungi > Ascomycota > Sordariomycetes > Hypocreales > Ophiocordycipitaceae > Torrubiellomyces > Torrubiellomyces zombiae. Next base: position 26,850 of record JADHZA010000217.1, read on the forward strand.
CTGCCCAGCCAATGAAACCAGGAAGCGTGTGTGCACTGCCCCAGTGCGCCCTCAAGGTTTGAGTGCCAAGAGCTGCTAATACCAGCATTTTAGTCATGTAGCACTCGATGCACTCCGTACCAAGTTGCCAAGCTTGGGATCGCTAACGTACTAAAACGTGTACGGTGATCCTGCCAACCCGGCCCAAACGCTCCCAGACGACTGCACTCTCTTTATTCGTCTACAAGTACTAACGGATCACACCTTTTCCTCTCCTTTTGTTTCTTCGCCATTTCCAACAATGTGTCGGCAGTCATAGCAGTTCAGGGCTCTCGTGCCACTTTTTAATCCTTTGTCCTTCAAGTTTTCTTCTTGGCATATATTGTCTTTCGGCCGTCCCTCAAACGCTTTTCCCCCGACAGCACCCATGCTTCACTCTGCTCCCAACTCCGAACTGAATTCGCTACAGCTCGTCTCGACGCGATCGCAGGCTCACGAAACGCGACTCAGACCTCGGGATGGCTGGCCCTAACGAATCTGAACCGCCTCCTGGACCTCAGGCTGGAAGGAAAAGGGCGTAAGCTTCACCCCGTGGATCAACTCTTCCTGCCTACCTCCCCTCGATGCCTTGCCTGAATGCTCTAACCCTTCAGCAGTCCAACAATCAATATCGACACAACACTTGTCACGAACCCCGAAAGCGATTTCACGCAAGACTCACACCATCCTCCTCGCCAATCGTCAGCGAACACATCTTCCTCACCACCCGACGATGCAATCAGCCCGAAGACGCTTGGTGAAGCGCCCTTCGGCTTCACCGCACAATCACAACACCAAGCACCTTCCGCCGACATGCCTTTCGAGAGCCGGGACAGTCGGCCGACCAGCCCTCACAATGTTTCCAGTCCTGTCCTTCCGCGGACTCACGAGACGGGAGGCGGCTTCCTCTCGGTTCCCAACGATGGTCGATCTCGGCAAAATTCGGTCGATGTGGATGATGCCGCTCGCTCTGTCAGCTCTCACGGCGAGACAACCGTGGTAGCCTCCAGCTACACTCAGACGGATCAAGTGAAATCCCAAGGAAACGATAAGATCATGAAGGATGACAAGGCGTTGGCACCAGATGTGGGCACTGAGAAGGACTTCGAAGTCGACAAAAGTGCCTTTGCTTTCTCCCCTGGCCAACTGAACAAGCTGTTCAACCCAAAAAGCTTACCAGCGTTCTATCACCTGGGGGGCCTGCGGTCATTGGAGAAGGGATTGCGGACAGATCGTAAAGCAGGATTGAGCAGCGATGAGACTTATCTGGATGGAACGGTGACATTCGAAGAGGCCACCGCGAAGGATTCAAAAACGACGGCAGAAGGCACCACGTCTGCAGCCCGGATAAAAACGAACAAGTCTTCACGAGATCCAGATGACTCGTTCGCCGATCGTTATCGCATCTTCCGAGACAATCGCCTTCCAGTCAAAAAAGGGAAGAGCCTTCTGCAGCTTATGTGGATCACATACAACGACAAGGTCCTTATTTTGCTATCAATTGCCGCCGTCATTAGCCTTGGTGTTGGCTTGTATCAGACATTTGGATCGCAGCACGGTGCGGACGAGCCGCAAGTCGAGTGGGTTGAGGGCGTCGCCATCATTGTCGCTATTGCCATCGTCGTCATCGTTGGATCTCTGAACGACTACTCCAAGGAGCGACAATTTGCGAGACTGAACAAGAAAAAGCAGGATCGCAACGTCAAAGCCGTGCGCTCGGGGAAGACCATGGAAATATCCGTCTTCGATATCATGGTGGGCGATGTTATTTACCTGGAGCCTGGAGACCTCGTTCCAGCAGACGGCGTGCTCATCGATGGCTTCAATCTCAAATGCGACGAGTCTCAAACTACAGGAGAATCCGACATTATTCGCAAAAGACCCGCAGACGAAGTGTACAGCGCTATCGAGAATCACGAAAGTCTGAAGAAGATGGATCCGCTCATTCAGTCAGGCTCTCGCATCATGGAAGGCGTGGGTACCTACATGGTAACGTCGACCGGCATTTACTCTTCCTACGGCAAAACCCTCATGGCCCTGAATGAGGATCCCGAAATGACACCTCTCCAGGCCAAGCTTAACGTCATCGCGACATACATTGCCAAGCTCGGCGGTGCTGCCGGTCTACTTTTATTTATCGTTCTCTTCATTGAATTTCTCGTAGGGCTGCCTCGGCTCCCCGCTTGGACAACTCCGGCCCAGAAGGGGCAGAGTTTCTTGAACATTTTCATCGTGGTCGTCACCATTATCGTTGTTGCCGTGCCCGAGGGATTGCCGCTTGCCGTCACGTTGGCCTTGGCGTTTGCAACCACACGTATGTTGAAGGACGCCAACTTGGTGCGACATCTGAAGGCTTGCGAGGTCATGGGCAATGCTACCACAATCTGCTCCGACAAGACCGGGACCTTGACACAGAACAAAATGCAAGTTGTGGCAGGAACAGTAGGAACGAGCCACCGCTTCGGTGGTAGGGATCGTGCCTCCCAGAGTAGCCAAGATGAAGATGCCCCGGCTGAAGATGCCCCGGTTGCAGATGCGGCGCCCCAAGTCAGCGCAACCGAGTTGGTTGCAATGTTGAGCGAGCCCGTACGAGACTTGCTGCTAAAGTCGATTGCTCTCAACTCCACCGCATTCGAAGGCGAGGTGGATGGCGAGCAAACGTTTATTGGGTCCAAGACGGAAACAGCCTTGTTACATTTTGCCAAGGCACACTTGGGGATGGGTTCGGTCAGTGAAGCGCGGAACAACGCCCGGACCTTGCAGATAATCCCCTTTGACTCGGGTCGAAAATGCATGGGCATCGTCACGCAGCTTGCTGATGGTCAGGCCCGACTGTACGTCAAGGGGGCTTCCGAGATTTTGTTGGCGAAATGTACTCATGTTTTGCGGGACCCCTCCGAGGACGATACCTTGGATACGTTGACTGAGGAAAACTCCAAGGCCATGATGGGCCTGATCGAGAGTTATGCGACGAGGTCACTTCGAACAATCGGCATTTGTTACAGAGATTACGAATCTTGGCCTCCGAAATCCGCTCGCCGAGGCGACGGCAGTAAGGATGAGGTTGAATTTGCCAGCGTGTTCGAGCGGATGGCTCTGATTGGTGTGGTGGGCATCCAGGATCCTCTCCGGGACGGCGTCCATGAGTCGGTGAAACTTTGCCAGAAGGCTGGCGTGGTGGTGCGCATGGTGACGGGAGACAACAAGCTTACAGCGCAAGCCATCGCGAGGGAATGCGGCATCTTACAGCCTGACAGTATCGTGATGGAAGGTCCCGAGTTTCGCAACCTCAGCAAAGTGCAGCAAGAAGAGATCATCCCAAGGCTGCACGTCTTGGCTCGATCGAGCCCCGAGGACAAGCGAATCCTTGTCAAACGACTCAAGGACAAGGGCGAGACGGTAGCCGTCACCGGCGACGGCACAAACGACGCACCTGCTCTGAAAATGGCTGATGTTGGGTTCTCCATGGGAATCGCTGGTACCGAGGTTGCGAAGGAAGCGTCGGCCATCATCCTAATGGATGACAACTTTGCCAGCATCGTCAAGGCGCTCAAGTGGGGTCGTGCCGTCAACGACGCCGTGAAGCGCTTCCTCCAGTTTCAACTGACGGTCAATGTTACCGCCGTCGTCCTGACTTTTGTGACGGCAGTGTCGAGTGGAGAGGAGAAATCGGTCTTGACGGCCGTTCAACTGTTGTGGGTCAACCTCATCATGGACACTCTGGCTGCATTGGCCTTGGCCACGGATCCACCGCAAGAAAGTGTTCTCGAAAGAAGGCCTGAGCCCAAAGGCGCGTCGATCATCTCTGTCACCATGTGGAAAATGATTCTTGGCCAAGCGCTTTACCAGCTTGCCATCACATTTCTCCTTTACTACGGTAGTCCCCAAGGCATTCTTCCTCTCCCAGGACCCAACGATGTTACCCCTGAAGAAGTCAGCACGCTGGTTTTCAACACATTCGTGTGGATGCAGATTTTCAATCAGTGGAAGTAAGTCAAGATTTGGGAAGCCCTTTCCTTTCTCCCTTTTGCCCATTCTTTTGCCATTCGCGGAACTGACGAGGGACACAGCAATCGACGACTGGACAATAAGTTCAACATATTTGAGGGCCTGACCCAGAACTGGTTCTTCATCGCCATCAGCGCTATTATGTGTGGCGGACAAGTTCTCATCATCTTCTTCGGCGGCGCAGCCTTCCAGATCGCGAGAAGGACACAAGATCAGGCGGTTTGGAGCACGTTATGGGCAATCGCCATTGTTCTGGGCTTCATCTCGATACCCGTCGGTGTCATCATACGACTCATACCGGATTGGATCATACTGGCCATGATACCATCCTTCCTCAAGCACCGAGCCCACAAGGTCCCCGGTTTGACGGTGTCGGACGAGGAAATGCATAGATACCCCGAACCCCTTGCCGACCTACGAGACGAACTCAACTTTCTCAGACGGATGAAGGGAGGCCGTCTGAATAATTTAAAGTTTGCCATCCAGCATCCCAAAGAGACGTTGATGCAGCGGTCGAGGAGTCCTTCTCACTCGAGGTCGAACTCGATCAACGCGCCTCAGACGCCGATCCAAGAAGACGTGTTTGGAACCCCCCAGGCCACGCCAGAGTCACGACACCGCTCAAGGAGTAGTCGGTCGCGATCCAATTCGGCGCTGGGTGCGCCGACGGTTATGGCGGGGATCGTGGCAGCAGGCGTTGCGGCCAATTGGTCACCTATGAGCAGAGCCTCTCCGGATGAAAGGCAGGATGGAACGGCGGCCAGGGGGAGCGAGGCTAGGGAAGGGGCCGCGCAAAGCAACGAGACGCGAAAATAGGCGTAGCAGGATGAAGCGCTGTATTGTTAAGTCACCCAATCTTTATTTAAGATTTCTCCTGGACCCCTTCTTGCGGTGTCTCATTTGCGAGTGGTGCTTGTCTCCTATCCCATTGTCCCAAATCAGATTTGGGGCACAGTCATGGAGCGGACGGATTTCTATTGGGAATCGTTTACATGACATCCCGGCCTGTCAGAAACCGCTCGCTGTGTCGGGAGTCGTGTGTGTTGGAAGAATTAATACCGCCTCCTCAGCTTAGCTGTTGGAGCCTACCTAATGTACATTATGGTAAGATTCGTATATGTGTTCGATGCCGACGGTGGTCCACAGTGCTCTTCGGGACTGTATTCTCGCCAACCAACATGTGTGGCTGGGGGCGATGCAGCGCACAGGATACTGATCATATGCATCCCGAGGATGAGAAACAGGGCCTCCACTGGTAAAGTTGGCACCCGGGTAGCTACCTCCTCACCTCGGCAGCCGCCAGATCTGTCCATGGCCTAACGACGTTGGGATTCTGACGTATTTGAGCGGGCTTCCAGGTCATAGGTAGTTGTCGTTGCGACAAAGTTGTGTCACAATATGCTTTGCTCGCTTGCTTCACGGGGCAGTACGGATTAGGGCGTGCGTCTATGGAACCCTAGTAGTAATTATGCTTCTTGCTGTGTGTTGCCTTGGCTCGACTTGGCTATCGCAACCATCCTGTGCCAGCCGCTTCGCCCTCTCTCTCTCTCTTTGTCTGTCTCTTTGTCTCCCTTGCTCTCACCTCTGGTCATGGGCTGCTCAGTACTCGGGGCCAGTGGATTGGTTACATGTAGCAGGTAGTCTTGTAAGTCTTGGTCTCGCTCGACTCTGACAACATCTTGTCTTGATTCTCCCCCAGGCCGCCTACATGGCCTGAGACGCACAATCTTTTGCTCGACTTTTGCTCTAGTACTAAGGTACTGCGACCTTAGCCTGTCGGTCATGGTGGTCACATTTTGATTGTTCTTTTCTTTTTTTTCCCTTTGCAACCGCCAACCCATCGGAACCAGGCGCGCACCTCGCTTACATCTGTTCGTCAGTTATAGACTGCTGACGCCGTTCCGTCTTTGTTTTCCCTTTCAACTCTACATGTCCCCATGTCTCCATCCTACCTCTGCGTCTGCCGCCTGCGCACAAGCTTGAGAGCAACTACCTGTACGGGCAGACTCGCCGTCTTTCTTCATTGGCTCTGAGCCCCGCTCCCCATTTTGTCTTTGCTCACCTTCTCTATCACGGCGAAAGAGTCTGGCAACGGGGGATTTCAGCAGCGCCAATGTCGATGATGAAGCGAGGTGCGGCCAAGGTCGCCAGCCTTTCCCGGCGAAACGGCCGGGTCGATGCAGTCGACAACTTGTCTGAGCACAAGACTGTCGATCAGATCTACTCGACTGCTGCCAGTGAGTTTCTGGCCGAGCTCGACGACAGAGTGGCCGAGGTACGTGAGTCGTGGGAGACGGACTCTTTGTTCGAGGATGCGTTCCAGGAGCTCAGCAACGAATATTTCGAGGATACCAGTCGTGAGTTTTCACTTCTTTGATTCACACAAACCCTCTTCTCTCCCTGTCCAGCGAATGCTTCGAGTGCGGATGAAGGAGAGAAACCCCGACGATGCACTGGCCTCGCCTTCCCAGACTGTCATGGCTGTCTCTTGCCCCCCTCCCCGCCCACCCCACCCTGCCCAAGCCTTCCCGTCTCTGGCGCAGCTGAAACTGGGCTGTTTGTTGGTTCCGATCTCTTCACCAGGTTGCTTCAGCCCTTTTGCACTGGCCTGTATTCCTCTTCATTATACAGGTCGCGGGTGAAGGTCATCAATGCATCGGGGAACAGATCAAGATGTAAAAGCAAACGCTGCACCTGACGGTAATCATGCTCTGTCGTCGTGTCTTCGATCAGCACTGTCGTCACCCTTTCTGCTGCCCGTTCACGTCGCTTGGCTAACCAGACACGCATCGTGTTTGCGCGTCCTAGAACTCGCCGATGCATGCACGCCCGAGGAAGCAGGTCGGCTCAAGCGAGAGCTGCGCGAATATGGCCCTGCCGTCTTCTGTCAAAGGACCGTCGATAGCGGTCGATACACGGCCAAGAAGCTTCTCACCGCATTTGGCATCAGACAACCAGCCTTTCTGGACGGACAGCCGGATGACGCCTACCACAGCATACTCTTGCTCGCCATCTCGCGAGAGCTTTCCAAACGCATCAAGCTCACGTCGTTTAATACCGTGGATGATGTAGTCGAGCTCATCCGCAAGTCCTCCAACATCATCGTCATCACCGGCGCCGGCATTTCTACCTCGGTGGGCATCCCGGACTTTCGCTCACAGGGCACCGGCCTCTACTCCAAGCTCGAGCACCTTGGCCTCGCCGACCCCCAGGAGGTCTTTGACATTGAAACCTTCAAGCAGGATCCTGCCATCTTCTACTCCATTGCCAAGGACATCGTGCCGGCGACCGACCGCTTCTCTCCCACCCACAAGTTCCTGGCCATGCTGCACCAGCGCGGCAAGTTGCTCACCAATTACTCCCAGAACATTGACAACCTCGAGGTCAAGGCCGGCCTCCCCAAGCACAAGCTCGTCCAGTGTCACGGCTCCTTCGGCACCGCCACTTGCTTGCGTTGCAGTCATCAGGTTGCAGGCGAGACACTCTTCCCCGACATCAGAGCCGGCAATGTTCCCCGTTGTCTGCGGTGCATACACGCCCTGCGACAGAAGAATGGTTCTGTCAAGAGGAAACGTTCCGCAGGTCTTGACAAAGGGCGTCGCCGTCGACGCGCCAACGGCAGCTCAGACGAAGACGACTCGTCTGAGTACGATATCCCTACTGCTGGTGTCATGAAGCCCGACATCACCTTTTTTGGCGAGGCTCTCCCTGGCGAGTTTTCTAAGCGACTTACGGAACACGACCGCGACAAGGTCGACCTGGTTATCGTCATTGGCACTTCGCTCAAGGTGACTCCCGTATCCGAGATCGTCAGCTGGCTGCCCCCCAACGTCCCTCAAGTCTACGTCTCCCGTCAAGCAGTCAGCCATATCAACTTTGATATCGACCTTCTCGGTGATTGCGACGTCGTCGTGAGCGAACTGTGCCGTCGGCTGGGCTGGCCCATGTGCCACGAGATGGTGCCGTCCAACCAGATGATCGAGGTCCGGCCCCAGACCGGCTACGTCAATCGACACGTCTTTGAGGCCCACCTTGTCCCTGAAATAAATGGCGCCAAGAATAAGAGGCCAAAAATGTAGATATGCCAATGATGCGCGTCCCTGACGTTTGGCATAGAGACTGACGAAGACACGATACATCACTTTCCTGCATGACTCGGAGGGCTTGCTAGCAATGTGATGAGCGCAGGCGTCGGCGGGAGACACGATGAATGCATAGCGCAATAACGTCTTTGTCCTTTTCTCTTCCTCCTTCCTGCACGAGTTTGTAGGGGTATCACTTTCGCGGCAAGGTGTCCCGGGACCGGATGGACGTCTCGTCATGTGTCGGTCTAGTCGTATCCCAACTCAAGTGAGGGATACATAGCTGAACTCTTTGTTGGTTTTCATTGCCTGTTTGCTTCTGACTCTCCACGCCCTGACGGCCACACCTGATGGTACAATTGATCTTTTCTTTCTTATATTCCTGAACCTTGCGTGAACGTTGAGAACACAAGAACGCCTCTCCATGGGCCTAAGTGCCTACGTGGAAGTGCGAGAATCAGTGCCTCTCTGGGAAGGGGCAGGGAATCGCATTAGATGTCACGATCGTAATGACGACACACGGGCATACCGCCGGGGATGATCTTCCAGGGTTGGAGGCATACCGTATGAACACACGATGACGGTCACGAATGAATAGATGGAAACGTTGGGTGAAGATTGCAGACAAAGAGACGCTGTAGTGTCGTGTTGTAACTTCAATAGACGCTTCGCTAGTAGTCATCGCTTGCATCACGATCCGCACTTTAAACCAAGAACACCCAGCGCTCCCCGTTCCGCAAATCTTCGCAGAAGCTCGATGTACACACCCCATCGTTCGTTCCTGCTCACACCCAACCACGTTGTCTATATCAGGCTTTGATACTTATCCAGACCAGACTTTCCCTGTGCCTGTGCTTGCTGCGGCGGCTGTGTCGTGGGCACGGGCTGCACCGCCGGCGTACCCCAGTTGACTTGTTGCGCAGGTGGCTGGGCACGGAATCCCGCATTCGTCGCGGGAGGGGCATTCGTGCCGCCAGGCGGCGGGGGCAACGAAAAAGAAGACCCTCTCGAGTCTCCCATGCTTGGTCGCTGAGCGAACGATAAGCCCGACATGGACGAGGTCGTGTTGGTGGAGCTGAGCGTCGACCCGATGGACGTTGCTGACGGGTGGGTATTTGCGGAATAGTTGGGCGTCGAGGATGATGACCACGGGTTCGTGTTGGCTGCCGCTGCCCAGTTCACCGAACTGGAAGAGTTGGTTGTTGATGACGGGGGAGGGGGAAACGCAGACTGGCTGGGTTGTAGGGGTTGACTGTACTGGGTAGACGAAGGCTTCAGCGTCCCGAAGCGCCCGAGATCGGGTGTCACGGTGCGGTACCCTGGTCCTTGGGAGGGTGTCGTGCTCGATATCGTCGTCTGGCTTGTCGACCAGGAAAACGACGGCGTGTGAGGCGTGCTCGTCGTGGAACGCGTCGCAGATGGGGAAGACCGCGTGTTGGGCACCTCGTCCCAGCTTGGGAATCCGTTGCCGGACGGCGTTGCTCCGCTGCCGCTGCCTACGCGGCCTTTGACGAGGGCTTCAAAGTCATCTTCGCTCGCGCCGTTCGCATTGTCGAAAGTAGTGCCCGTGACGCCGCCAAAGGCGAGGAAATCATCGTTGGGCCCGGCGGCTGCGTTTGTCGTGCTCCCCGACAAGTCTTGGAGTTTCTTGGTCTGCTCCTCCTCGACTCGCTTTGACAACAATTTGATGAGCTCCATGAATGTCTGGAACTGCTTCAGGTCCAACAAGGGGCCTAGGCTCATGCTCCACAGGATGGGTAAGATGTCCATTGCTACGAAATCGGCGTCGGCAAGCTCGCCCACGATTCGGAGGACGTTCAACGCTGCGATCATGACGGCCGGCTCCTTGGTCTTGATTGCCTTGATCAGAGGTACGATCTTCTCTTGCATGGTGTATTTATCCAATGCGCTCGATGACGAGGTCTTCTTGTCCGTCGTTAGTCCGTTGAGCCCGTCGTCTGCTGCGGCGTCCTCGGAGCCACCGCACAAGATGACGAATGCACGCAGTCCCCGGACTTTGATGGCGAGACTATTTGTTTTACTGAAGACCATGGCTACCACGGGGAAAAGCTCGTGTTTGATGGTGCTGAAGTCGAGAACGGGTAGGACGGAGGGCAGTGTCCTTAGCGCAGCGTCCACAATGGAATGCGTGGGACACTCGATGGCTGCTAGGATGACGGGGAGGATGTCTGGTAATCTCGTATTAGCGACGCCGGCGGATTAGGAACGACCGGTGGGTTGTCTGATACTGACCATCTTTGAATTCTTTCCCGGAGGAATTGTTGGCTGCGAGAGACAGGTTCTCGAGGAACACCATCAGTCCGGCGTCTCTTGCTGGGTCTTTTTCTTGGCTTTGCTTTGCGCTGACCACGAAGATGTCTTTCAGTGCAGGCCTGACTTTGTCGCCGAACGCCCTGCGCGCGGATGGAAGAAGCTCGATGATCTTGAAGACGTTTTGTAGGATCAAAGCTAGAAGCTCTTTATCCTTCAACTCCTCTAACAGCACGGGCAGGATTTTCTTTTCCATCACCGACTTGGGAAATGATGGTAGCACTTTGTTGAGTCCGCGCATGAAGGATGATTTCTCGTTGGGTGTCTTTGCCGGGAA
>JADHZA010000218.1:0-37443 GCA_018831705.1 Torrubiellomyces zombiae
GGACACCCTTCTATTGTCATGAAGAATGCAAGCTCGAGCTTCACGAGGCAGACGACTGCGGGTTATTGCCGACGGTTTTGTACAAATCCCTGAGTTCAAACTCATCCAGACCGCCTTCTGGAATTTCGCCGACGACTCTAGCCGGCTGTCCAGCGACGATGGAAAAGCTCGGGATCACCATAAAGGACGGCACGACAGCACCATCCAGAATCTTGACGTAGTCCTTTATGATGGCAAACTCGTTGACGGTGCAGGCCTTCCCAATCGACACATGGCTCCCCACCGTCGCGGCCTGCACCACCGAGTCCTGGCCTATAAAGACGTGGTCGCCCAACCTGAGGGGCATGTAGGTGAACATGCCCTTGTACAGACGGCCAGGCGGACGGAGCAGAACGCCCTTAGACAGAAAGCAGTATCGACCGATGGCGACGGCAGTATTGTTGGGAGCAGGTGCGGCGGTGGCGGAGGACGACGACGACGACGGCGGGGCGGTACGGACGAGGTCGCCGCGGATCATGACCTCGGGCTGGATGACGGTCTTGCCGCCGAGCATGATGTTCTGGGTGCCGACGAGGATGGCTTTTCGAGCGACTTTGTTGCCCGTGTCCTGAGCAACTGTGAGTGGGTTGGGATTGTTTTCCCGAAAGAGGCCACGCGTACCGTCTCGATGTAGTCGCCTTTAGCTGGACGGCGAGACATGGCGATGATGATGATGCCAGGGCCGCAAAGGACCCTTGATCCGAGCTGTTGGATGTCGTTGCCAAGGGTGTGGTGGTTGAGCTTGACCCTAGCTGGGTCCGGTGGTGGAGCGAGTCACGGCGGCGGGCGCCCCCTCGCTCTGCGTCACTGGAGCGGGCAGGCGTCCAATCAGGTCATCAGCCGAGGCAAGCTCGTCACCATCTGAGACGAGCACATCAATTCGGCCATGGGGAAAGGTCCCAAGATTCGGGTTTCGCATGATGCCGGTGGCCGAGGTTCGTACTTCTGTTTTTGGAAGCAATAGAGATGGCTCGAGGGACGTATTCTCGAACGTGTTCCGTCGTCAAGGGGTCTTACACTCCTCATACATTTAGATCCTTGAAATATGCAAAGTGAAGAAAGAAGGGAGGGTCGGCTACAGAAGAACCAATAAACCATGCACACCCGGAATGTATGCAGTGCGTAACTACACGGGAAGTAAAGTGGTCGACTCGCTCTCAAGCCAACACTCATAAAACACACGTACACTCATCTTCACACAGTTTCCCTGACACCCAAGAAGGCAGGTCAGGTCCCCTGCAGCTCGAGAGAGCTCCCTGAAACGCGTCTCCGTGCTTTCGGTCCAAGTGCAGGCAGGGCCTGGAGCAAAACGAGTCGCTCCCTAAAACCAGCGAGTGTGTCAAACGAACACACGGACACGAGCTGACGAGCAAACGAGTAAGTTGCTGGGCATGATGACAGCTCTCCCAAAAAGGGCAAAAAAGGTCCTGCGGGGAAACGAAATACAGACGAACCAGCCGCACGTTTGACATGCTCCCATCCCATCCCTTTGGTGCTGTTAGTCGGGGAAGAACAAGAATGGCATTTCTTGTTCAGAGCCAACTAAGTTATGTACTGCAAGTAATAAGTGATGCCCGATACTCCCCAGCAACGTTGCGTCGGCTCAAGGCGAGCCAACCACAACTCGCAAAAGTGGTGATAAGCGCCGTCGCGTGGCCAACATGCATATGCACGACACGACCCAAAGAATGGTCAACGGGATAACGACAACGGACCACACTCCAAACCATCCAGGCACACACGAGCCTCAAGTGAAGGAAAAAAATACACAATCCATTAATGTGGCGTTTTATTCAAACCCAGCTTCATGTAGGGGCTTGGGGGGGATGCAATTGACAATCAAGAGCTCGTAAGGAGGATGCTGAAACGCCTCCCGAGACGGCAACTGTCTGGTGTTTTGCTGGTCGGGTCGGGGGAAGCAGAGCTAGAATGACGCCCAACGCCGAACCTCGCTGCCAGCTCTCCCCCCGGAGCTTTGGGGGGAACCTTGTTTTTCCAGCCTCGCTTAGATTGTCTTTTATCTCGTCATGAGGGAACGTGCGCTGTTTCGTTGATTGGGCCATGTTCCGCCGTCGCTGCGTTTTTTCGCAGGTCGTTTCTCTATGTATGTACAACCACGTTTCGCGCTGCCCTTCTGTACAAGGTCAGATAGACGCGCGTGACGGACCTTGTGATACACGACCAAGCATATATAGTCATTTCTTCCGTGACGAAATGCTGTCCTACATGCCTGTTGTAATACTTGCTAGTATGTCACGACGCCTATACTACAGTAATTACATACATGCGTCCCCGAGCAGCAAACCCAGAGGTGCATATGTATTGGCATGGGTGTGCTTAATAGCATACATACTTGTATTGTAATTACACACTTTGGTACGGTGAGTTCCGCCTCATGCCGGCAGCAAGGCGCCACCGAACCCACATGGCCTCGCGCGGGATTGCCCTGCTCCGCCTTGCCCTGCCCTTGGGCCTTCGGCAGCATCGCCGCGGCGAACGAACCCTTTTCGCGTCGATTGTCCTCCTCAGCTTGTCAGCATTTACATAGGTCCAGGGTCTATGTCTCATCCCGAACATGTTGGTGCATGCCCTGCTTCTCCTCCCCCCCCCATCTTCGAGCAAACAATTGCCTCGACGCCCGCGTCTGGGAAAAAAACGTCTCTCTCCCCTGCAACACCGCCGCAGCTGGGTTCTTACAAAGTAGTCTTGCAAGTAATACCACCAGCGAAATATAAAAAGGGCAGCACAATCCCCTTTTCCCCGCGGCTCGGCTTGATGGTCCCGCAGCGGATTCCCCAACCAACCAACCGGGCCGACACGCCGTCCCTCGTCGTATTACTACATACACAGATAAGCGCTGCGGCGGGTACGCAGTTCGGTTGATGCCAGCGCGGTTTCTATTCTTGTCGCTTCTGTCTGCACGCCAAACATACCTTATTGATTTACTCAAACTACTAGCTCGCTTGCTCACCCCCTCCCGATCTGGGTTCCCTCTCAACACGGTTCGTGTACGTACAAAAGTATATCAAGGCGTCGATCGCCTCGTTTTCCCGCCAGATTGCCTATTCCAGTAAAGGATCAGCTCCCCCCCTTTCACCACCTACGGACCCTGCTCTCCCCCGTCCAATAGCAGTCGAGAAAAAGACAACACAATGATGCTTTATCACTTCCATCTGCTCGCTGCGTCTCTACTGGTAGCACTCTCCTGTGCCACCCCCGTCAAGCCCAACTGCGACGATAAACGGGAGGCACCTGTGCTTCCCACCACCGGCACAGGTAAGTACAGAGCTATATCCCGAACTATGATCCCCCTCTTCTATATCTTATATCCCCCGGATCCTCCTCTAACGCTCAATCTGTATAATAGGCAAAGACCTGCCCGCGCCGCCCGCCAACACCAAGCTGGTACACATAGCGCTGGGCTTCGGGATACAAAACTACACGTGCGCGCAGGCCAACGGCACGCCCGCCTCAGCCGGCGCCCTAGCCGTGCTGTACGACATCACGCCTTTGTATCCTCACCATTCTCGCGAATCCCTATCTCTGGACGACTTCAACCGTCTTTCGTCCAAGGTGCTGTCGTCGCACCCGGTGCCTCTCAACCTCGAACAACAGTCCTCGCGCGGCGCCTCGCGCTCCAACCCTTTCCCGCCGCCGTCTCCTCTGCGGGTCGACGGCTTATCTCTGCGCTTCCTCGGCCATCACTTCTTCAACGAAAAGTCCGTGCCGCAATTCATCCTCGACAACGGGGCCATCACCCTGCACGCGGCCAAGCTCAACTCCGTTGACGCGCCGAAATCCGCTGATCCCGGGCCCGACCGCACAGGCGCCGTGACCTGGCTTCAGCTCGGTGACGCGGGCGGCAGCCAGGGCGCCAAGTTTGTCTACAGGGTCTTGACGGCGGGTGGCGCCAGTCACGGCTGCGTCAATGGGAAGGGCTCGGATAGCACGAGCTACACGGCGACGTACTGGTTCTTCGGGTAGATTTTGAGCTTTTGGCAAAGGACGACAGCACAAGAAGTGATACCTCGTTTGCACGGCGGATACCGAGATTGTTTTTTTTCCTGACCTATCATGACACACTTGGACCTGGAAACCTTCGACTCGGGAGGAGGGACCAAACCAATTCGACGAACAAATTTTAAAGAGCAAATGACCCAATCATCTATACCGCAGGATACGACGAACATATTGGTGATGAATAAAGTAGTAATCTCAATTCTGGACATAACGCTATGGTTCCGCTCGTCTACGCCTCTCGTGAAACAATACTCTTTATCTCATGAACGAGTGAGTAAAAAAAAAAGGAGGAAGGTATAGGAGAAAAAAGGGATATCCAAAAAAAAACCACCAACTCCCGAATATGCCTCATCAAGTGGACTTCAAGGCTAACAAGGAAAAAGTGCCTCCGACGACCGGTCTCGCCGTAAACTGTATGACCGGTGTTCCGGGATAGACACCCGTGTTGACGTCGTACAGATCCGTAAAGGCGCGCCAGGTGGGTGTCTCGTTGATCCACTTGGCAATCCTGGAGATGAACATGGCCTTGACGTTGGGCTTGGCGACGGCAGCGGCATACAGCTCCCAGTCAACCTTGGTCCAGACGTTGCGGGTGTCGAGGATGACGCCGTACTTCTTCATGTTGGCGCCGTAAAAGTCACTTTGCATGTCGTAAACGGACTGAGGGATGAAGTTGAGGTTGAGGACTTTGTCGGGGTAGATGTTGTACAGGAGACCTGGGGAGCGTCTCGTCAGCATGCTGGCGGGGACAGATTCATTAGAGATCACAGGGATGGGACATACCGTAGCTGCTGGGGTTGTCGTATTGCAACATGGTGTGCTTGTCTTTGGTGTTGATGCCATGCTTGGACCAGAAGTCGAGATAGTCGTGCGCGTACTTGGAGAAGCTGGCCTTCTTATCTTGGTGACCCGCTCGCTGAGCGATTTCACTCATGGCTTCGAGGGCAATTATGCCCTTGATGGCCAGGTTGGTCTGGTTACTGTTTGGAGTCATTAGCGATGCATACGTCAGAGACAAGGCAGGGGAGGTAAAACGCACGCGAGATGGCCGGCGAAGTCATCCGTCGACAGCTGTTGCGCTGGGATCTTGGCATCCTGGATCATGTACTTGGCCCACTTCTCCAGCAAGTCCCAGTTGTTGGCCAGGTACTGATTATCTTTTTTGCGCTGAGCATACGCCAACATCATGATGATCATGTTGCCGCATTCTTCCAGAGGCATGGGCTCATCGTCACCCTTGGGGTGTCCCACGGCTTTGGGAAACGTGCCAAGATCATGCTGCGCCCAGCCGTTCGGATAATGGCTGCGGTCGTTCTCGAGAAGCGGGTCCAGGAGGAACTTGAGCCAGTCGACGTTGAGGTACAGCAAGATGGGGAAAGCCGGGAAGATGACATCGACGGTCTGAATATCACTGTTGGAGCTGATCTCCTTGAGGAAGATGAGCGGCGCATCGTTGGTGCCGCTGAACTGCAAGGCGCCGAGGGTCTGACGGACCGACAGGGTGGTGATGACGGCGTAATCCTGACCTCCAGCGGCGACAGAATCGCTCTGGATGCGCTTATCGAGGTTCGACGAGTACGACGTGGCGGCGCCGAAGTCGTGGTAGAAGAAAGACACGATTTTGTTCTCGGGGAAATACGCCCTCCACAGGGCGGGCACTTGGCGCGGATCCTTCTCTTTTCCTTGGAAGAGAATGGCTTCGTTTTGCGTGTAGCCGATGGTGAAGAGCGTGCTCGACCAGTCTTTGGACACTTGGCCCAGGTTCTTGGAGAAGGCAAACACGGGCCTGTTGGGACAAGAGGTCAGTTATGTCTCACGCCAGAGAGGGAATCGAGGGAGGGCGCCTACCATCGGTCACTGACGGCACGGAACGTCTTATCAACATCCCCGGTCAGGCTTCCGTTGCTCAGGAAGCGGTTTCGAACGACAGTGTCCTGTCCAATCTGATAGCTCATACCCTTCTGTTGACCGTGGTCGTCAGCACGATGAAGGAAACAAAAGCCATGATCTCTCCGGACGGAGCGCTTACATCATCGCCTGTGGCCCAGTACCAGGTTCCCCAAGAGGCAATCTCGCCGACCTCGTTGAAGGGCTGCTGATCTCTTCGATAGAACTTGTGGTATCGCACACCCTCGTCGGTCTTGGACTCCCACTGGATAATGGCACCATTGTCACCAGATGCCCACTCTGTTTTTTCCCTCACCTCGTCAGTCATCACTCATCATGTTGAATCTTGCTTCCGAGGGGGGGAATTCACTGACCTCCAGACACGTCAGCATAGACTTGGACGTCATGTCGACGACCGTCCAAAGACCGCACAGAGACGTCCAAGTACGATGATGTCACGGACTGTCTTCTCAGATCGTCCGTATAGACCGGAGACAAGAAAGCAATGCTCATCTCGACCTTGTTGTCGACCGACATGGTGAAGGTCGTCTTGGTTGAGGTGTACTCCATCGACTTTTGCTCGACCAACGACGCCCCGGGAGCACCACCCATCCAGTTGTAGGCTTTGCCATCTACCTTGATGAAGCCTTGCCATCCTTGTACACCTTGACTACCGGGACCATTAGCAACGTCAACATATCCAAGTATTTGTGGTCCCTTGTTTGAGTTGCAGATGCAACACCAGAGGAAAGGGACAGGAGCTACCACTCACGTCCAGAAGCGTGGCCACTGGCCTGGCAGGCTGGGAGCACCACCACCATTTTGCGGCCCGTTCAGCCAGACATTGAGATAGGGCGAGCGAACGGCCAAAGGCGCGGCAGGAGGGCGAGCCGGACTGAAAGTAGGAGAGGCGGCATTGGCCTCTCCAAAGACGGCCAGGGCGGCCGTGAGGGTATACTTGAGGAACTTCATGGTACCCGCGATGCGATCAGGACCGGGTGAGTTGAATACGGTCTGCTGGGCGTTGTCGTAGCTCAGGAGATTTTCCACGACGTCCCTCGCCGTTGTATTTATACTGGGCACTAACATCTTGATCCGGTCCATGTATGTCTTACCTTTATACCAAAACTCTATCCACTTCTCATACCAGGGAACAGGGGGTGGGAGAAAGGGGGGGTGTGCGTGTCCGGGTGATTGGGAATGAACGGCCAAGCAAGCAGCAAGGCAAAGGGAAGGAAACAAACGCGCCCAAGTGCAGGACCAACATGTGCTCCACGCGGGATGGGGACAGCACAGCAGCACAGACGGGGTGATACCGGCCGGTGACACGGGTCACGAACAAAGTTTCCCCGAAGAATCCGTCTTGGTTCGCCTTGTCCGATGTTACGCTCTCCACCTTTTGACCCTCGGCCGCTCTCTTGTGAAAGCTGTCCCAGCCAGCTTCTGGAAAGCACGATGGGGGGGCAAGGAGATTACCGAATCCCAAAGCTGTGGGGTGACGCTGGACGGCCCAAATGGGGGAGGAGGAGGAGGAGGAACTCTGCGAGACTTCGTTGCAACGATGGGAACCCGTGTCTCGATCCCTTATGTGGTGGCAGCGAGTGCGATGAAGCGTGAAAATGGAAGGTGGTATGAGTTGAGGGCAGACAAAGGGAAGACGGTGACAGCACGGGCTTGAATCGAAAGGGCCCGTTTGACGTCCCAAGGCTGGCCGGACCGGATCTCGCAATGTCGTCAACGATCAAATAGGAAAGAAAAAGACTAAGAAAGAGAGGACGGCCAATGTCCGTGCGTCATCATCGGTCTTATTTTCTTGACAAGTAAGCAATTGCGGGGATGGAAGAAAGAAAGTGCCATTTTACCCCTGACTTGGATTGGAGGAAGTGGGAATTCAGTCAAAGGGCAGAGAGGGATGGATGGTGGAGAAGAGGTCTTAGTGAGAAAGGTCCCCGTTCAGCGCCCTGCTTGCTTGGCCTCGCCGTGCCAAGCCGAGGCGTCCGGGTATTACTAGAGCACGGAAACGGTGTAGGGGTGGAGGTGGGAAAGACGTGGCACATCATCATGGCATCATTCACAGGATGTTAGTCAAGAGGGCGCGTGACGATGATGATGGTGATGGTAAACTGCATGGGAGAGATCACGATGGTTCGCGCTCTGAGCCCTACGTGCTCGGCTCACGACGTGAAGGGCCCCCCAGACAAAGAAGATGGGTGGCCATATGCCTCCGAATGGGCCATGACTACCGACCTATGACAGCATTACACAAAAAGAGGGTCATGCGGAGGAAGAGCGGCGGAAGAGGGCGGAAAGAGGTACCGTAGGAGCCAGGAGCCAGGGGGGGGGGCCGGCCATGAGCTTACGAGTGTTAGTCGGCTTCACAGGTGGCCACGAGTAATGGCCAGGACGTTGAGTTGGAATGCAGACGGGCTTTGTTGGCTGTGTCGTGGTTGGTAAAGTGTAAGTAGTTAACTAGCTCTTTAGCTCGGTGCGGCTTAACGACGCCAATACGGGATAGCTATAATGTAGACTCTACGTACGTCAACCTTTAGTTGCATTGGTATATTCATTTCATCGCTTGAACTGGCTTGAAGGCACAAGTTCAAGCAATCAGAGTTACCAAATAGAAGAGGGGCCTGTATATCATCGAAGAAGAAGAGGAAGAAGACATAATCTCACATAACTATGTAACTATCAGTTGCAACAGCGGGCTACCATTAGTCTCACACGCTTCCAACGGGTATTCACGTCCCGTCCACGCGCCGCGCTAAGCACTGTCAAGCGACGCGTGTGTGTCGTGGGTACATAATTACCCTCCTCAGCCTTTTGGGACGACAAAGACGACGGCATTCGACAACTAACACACCTCTCTCTCTCGCGCCCACACACCCACCTACCCACCACCCCTTTGACTCGGACAGCCGTCCCTCCCCCCCATTGACTCGTCTGCGCACACAAAAGCGCTTCCCTCGGGGTTGAGCACTAGCCGGTATGGTGTCCGGGAGTCAAGGAATCGGACCGCAGAAACATGGCCCGAACGGACCCCATTTTCTCCCATCTTTGACCATTTCTATATATGGGAGAAACCAACAATAGACGTCATATCGAGGTTGCCAAGAGACTACCTATGTATTAGGCGGTGTACAAGTAAGCCACACAAATGAGTGAGGAGTACTACTAGTACATAGGTATCGGCAAGGCCGGTCAGGAGAACGGAAGAAGTTTGGACTTGACCGGGTCACACAGGTTCGGGGCGCGTGGGCAACTCGTCTGTCTGTTGCTTTTGAACGTCATACTTGTCATTGTATGTATGTATGGCCTCTTACATACAAGTACATACATGCATGCATACATACATACCAGATTTCCCTCCCCACACGCACACCCCCCTTCACCCCGTCTGTGCTTGTATGCGTCCTTGCCTTATTTGCCGGGCCATTTCCGTGCCATGTGCGGCTCGCGATGGGGTCCCCTTGAATAGAATAGGTACATAATGCGGCATGGGGAATACTACTACCTTGGTATCTGCACAAGGATCTTGACTGCGTGACACGTATTACAAGGACTTTACATAATAGTACATATGTACTTGAAAAATTGTAATATCTGTACCTCATACTGCCGCGTGCATGTATGTAGGCAAATTAATCTCCTTGCCTTAAGAAATCTCTTCTGATCTGCCCACTCGCTCAAAGTTAAGATTGGGGTGTCTCGTCCGTTGCTTCTGGGAGAGACGGCATCTACGTCGGGCGTCTGTGTGTTTAGGTTGTTACATGGTCCCAGGGGTGCATGAGGCTACTGTGGCTTTCTGCTGCATGTATGTATGTCTGTTCCATAGATTCATTGGACCGTCTCACCTTTCTACATATTTCCCTCCAACGGCTTTGGGCACGCACACGCGACACGCTGCTCCTTTTAGATTCCGCTTCTCTTCGCGTTCCCCTATTTCTGACTAATAATACCATGTAATCTGTAGCGGCTGCATACAAACTAATGACTAGCAGTATGTACATACATATATACATACAAGCAGGCGCAGCATCTTTCAGGCATTGTTCAGCATCACAGGCATCCCCTTTCATTTGCTAGTAGCATGTCCAGTACCTATTTCTGTACGGACAGTCGCTTGGAACCCTCGGGATACTTTGTCAATGCGTGCGCTCAGCCACGTACGGCCAAAGTACATCCTTGGCCCCCCGTGCACGACCTCCACATACGTGCGACCTCGATGGGACAGCAAGGCGGGCGCAGCAGCACGGCACTGCAGGCAGTCACGGCAGTAATAGACCCCCAACTGGGAAATTCTGTCGGCGGCGCACCGATCCGGCGGGTTCCTCTGCCCGCTGCAACTGCCGCAACGTGCAGTGAAATATGACCTGTACAAGTCCAGTATGCATGTTCCTACTAGGAAGTACATGCGAGTCTGCTCATCCTTGTGTGCGAAGCCACGTACCCCCCGGTAACGCAAATGCATAACGAGACGGGGATCACTTACAAGTTTTTATGTACATACTTGGACATGGTTTTCCGAGATGGCGCAGCAGATCGCGAACCGGAGCGTCGGAGCTGATATACTCGCGACTACATACGTGGAGTCATTATTGAGACTAGGTGTAGTCTCGTTTTTTGTTATATTCTTTGTTGGGACAAAGCATTCAGTGATGATAAATCCACGATTGAACAAGTAATATACAAGCATGTTCATGTTCTTCAAAAGCAATACCACCCCTTACCAACGTGCCAAGTGAAATACTCCGAGCAAATACCACCTCAGCAGCACTGAGCCCAAGTACAGTCGTACACGTGATAGGGCAATGCTACACATACCATCTAAATGCAAATGCAAGGCCCTTCCCCGGTCCCTCTCAACCCAGCCTCCATCTTTCTCCATGGGGGTTTCCCTCTCATTCTCCACGGGGGAAAAAAACCGCAGGGCCCGCATCAAGCTTCCACAGCATATACTTCTCCCCGTTCTAGATTGTTCACAACCAAGGCAAATGTCCGCAGGGGGTCACGAAATCTCCTTCTCCATTCGACCTGGTCCACTTCCCATGGGAACAGTTGTAGCGAGCATCACGACGCTGTCAAAGTCCAGACTTTGCACGTAGAGTTGCATCCCTCGCCCCAAGCTCCACCGTATAAGCAAGGCCTTTTTTTCCCTCCCAACGACCGAATGGCACCGAACCACGGCCGCTTAGAACCAGAAAATAAAGGATGCACGCACATTTCGGAGCACCCATTTTCCACGTGCCCTACGAGGAAAAGGAGGGGGGGGGGCAAGAACACGTCAAGCGGCGACAAGGGTCATGGGGAAATTCAGCCTGCCTTTCCGGCGGGTTTTTGCCAACTTGATCTGCTCTCGACGTCATGGGTAGGGCTCCCTCGCTCGGCGCCCCAGCTGCCGACATCACGAGACGGTCCGGTTTTTTTTTTTTGGCCCTTTGTGCGGAGGCATGCCGTACGTACTTACCTCGTCCGAGATGGAAAAAATGACAAAGGAAACAGTTTTTCGCCCGATGACGATGAGTGCGGGGGATATCTTTCACATAACTGCCAGTGGTCAAGATCGACAGAGGAACAATGACGGCCAGTCTTTGTTCATGTATGTACGTACATACCAAGCTCTGTTCCCTTAGCTGGGGACACGAGTATGGTATGTATTTACTTGTATTACTATTATATCACATGCGACGGACGATGCATGCCCGCCCTTGCCGGACGGCATGTCGATATGTCACCTCTGCCCCCGACCTTATTACAAGTATGCCATCTTACATACAATGCGACTCTGCTCCATGCACGAGGCAGCAAGAGAGATCTCATCTCGCTCCTTCATGCTTCCCCCCTCAGCTGGTCAGGCTCTGCCGCTCCCAAAAAGAGTTAACAGAGTTGACAGCGTCGTACGACACCACCTCTTCCTGCAGTACAAGTAGTCAAGCTCGGCCTGTCAAAAACAGCGCACGTCACACCTCATCTGATCGCCTTGCCATCTTGCCTTTCGCAGCGTCACTTGATCAACAGGGGGGTAGCCTCTTTACCCTGCACGCTGCGATGCCAGCCGCACCAACCATGAACATCAGCTACAAGTCGCTTCCGACATCAACCCCGACCGGGCTACGTCACACGCTGACTTTGCATGATCTGTTCAACATCACTGCCATATTAAGCCTCTTCTTTCATTTTTGACCCAAACAGGTCTGTAATTACACCACGCAAGAAGCGTCTGCATGTCTGTGCCTGTGAGCGCGTGATACCCCCTCTCGGCTGAATGGGGGCCGGCCTTATTCTCGTAGCCGAGGTTGCTATCCCAAACTGCCGTCAGACGCAATCTTGAGCTGCTTGGTTATATCCGCTCTTTCAGTTCATTGCGAGCTGAGCTAGGGTATCATCGGCTACTTGGCTCAGCAGAATGAGCTGTTTCGAAACTGTCTGTTGGTGAGCCAGCTGATAACCAGTGCAGAATTGATTGTAACAGCTTTGTGGAGGATCATTCAGGCATAAGCTACCCTGGAGCTGGGTGAAGAATGGAAAAGCTGACAGGTCGAGCTAAGAGGCAAGCTGGCCGGTTTCATTTTATCCATTTTCGTACACGATGGCCACGGGGTAGTAGGGGGAGACCTCTGATATGAGACGTAAATGCTTGATTTGTTCATTGACAAGCGAGTTCTTGTCGAATATAATACTTGTACTGTCCCGAAATGATCCGCATGATAAAAATCCCTTCTAAGCAACACGCCTCTCATGATGCATTCGGTTTTTTTTGTATATCTCCCATTCCCGTATCCAAGTCCTCCAGCCAGTGCATTGCGTCATAAAAGACATGACGGCGTACATTGCCCCGAGCAATGTCAAAAGTCCCCATTTCCCTCTCCAACGCCATTTCTAGCTACCCTTTCGTGTCATTGACGGCAGGACGTAGAACAACCCAAGTCATCACATGGTTGCGCGTGAAATGAGGCTACCCTTTGACCGAAGACGGTAGACGCCATTCGCTGCCGGCACGTATCGCAGCCTGACCGTCCCGCCAAACATGGTACCGAGTTCCTTCTCGCTCGCCATGTCCGCCCGACTGCCCAGCTCGTCCAGTATGGGCCGGAGGAGGGCCGCCTCGCCGAGGTGGCTGTGATCCCGCACAGTGACCC
The DNA here is from genome assembly GCA_018831705.1 of Torrubiellomyces zombiae. NCBI lineage: Eukaryota > Fungi > Ascomycota > Sordariomycetes > Hypocreales > Ophiocordycipitaceae > Torrubiellomyces > Torrubiellomyces zombiae. The sequence goes on from JADHZA010000218.1 coordinate 13,086, forward strand.
GGTTGGCTACGAGGACGGACATGAGGGCGCACAGCAGCTGCAAGCCCATGGTCAGCCCGAGGATGAGATGGATGTACGACCAGTGGCTGATCTCGAGCGTGATGCCCCGCAGCGGCGTCATGCCGGGCACGTCGATGTTGGTGTTGGCCAAGGCGGCCGTCGCGATGACGCCGTTGGCGAAGCGGGAAATGGTCACGGCCATGCCGTCTTCGCTGCCGTTCCGCGGGCTTCCCCAGTACACCTGGGCGGGATAGCTCTGGAACTGCGCAGGGTCCGTGGTGTTGGTGCCTGCGGCCGACGAGCCGTACCCTTGCAGAGCGATGGCGGCGGGCGCAAGATTGGTGAAGTTCTGGCCCAGGCTGTGGGCGTCGATGACGGCGTTCTTGACGTCGCTGACCGTCACGTTGCAGAGGTAGTACCAGGGATCGGTGGCCGAGGCCTCGAAGGCCGCGACGGTGCTGTTGGAGTTCTCCGCTTCGTCCTCCGGGTAGACGATGAAGGTCGTCTGGCCGGGACCGTTGGTGATGGGCAGAGTGACGTTCGACCCGTCGGGATCGCCGAGGGTGATGGTGAGGTCGTTGCCACGCCCGCCTTTGGTGACGCGCCAGCTGCGGCAGTTGGCTGACGTGGATACGGAGCGGTTGGTCGCCACCATGAGGTAGCTTGGGGCTGCGTTGGTCGTCGATTCGTAGAATACGTAGTGCACGGTGCTGTTGTCTGGGTTGTTGAACGACTGCGGGTTGTCGGGGTTGTACATGGTTCCAGGGCGCGGCCACTTGTCCAGCGTGTCGGCGGGACGCGCCAGGGACATTGTCCCGTAGCTGAGCTCCGTTAGCTTGACAAGACGGACGGCGGATTGAATGAGGTGAGAGAGAGAGCCGGGGGTGGTTACTTACGTGTTCGCAGTGTATCGGAGAGCGCTCAGGCCCTGCGGCGTGTTGGCAGACAAAACACCCGACACCTGCAGACTGGACATGTCCGAGATGGACACCTTTCCGGGCTCTGTGGGCGCTACTTTATCCGAAGGGTTGATGTTGTAAGTCAGTCCGAGAGTGGCCACAGCAATTTGCGATGCCTGGCAGGCTCAAGTTAGCCGAGGAAAGGGAGGTAAGTAGGTGTAGTGATGAGTTCGGCGACGTACGACATTGAGAGACACCCAGACAAGAACGTAAAGACGAAGACGGTATCGCCGGGACACCCACATGAGACGGATCATGCGACTGATATTCTCACTTTGAAGAACGAGGTCGGCCTGCAATACCCCCCATGGACGGTCAGTCGGAGAGGTAAAATAAAAAGGAATCATATGGATATGGAAGAAAACGCACCTCACGTGGGGTGAATTCTCGAAGACTGAGAACCCACCACCGTAGCATCGCGACCATGTGTTTGAGCGAGCTGGCAATGTTGAGACCAAGCGCAATGGACAGACCAATGATGAGGGCATTGAACTCGCGCTTCTTGGTCTGAACCATGGTCTCGGGAGCCGAATACGCCCACAAGACTCCATAGATGGCGGCGACGATGGCCACCGTCAGCGCCCATCTCGCCAGACTCGAGACGAGGAGACGACGTAGCTGCCTGCCGGGACGGAAGTGTTCGTAGGCGTAGTGGTCGTTACGCTGATCCTGCTTCTTCTGCTGCTGCTGCTGCTGCTGCTGCTGTTGTTGCGGTTGGGCAGCGACCCGAAACTGAGGTCTGCCCGTCTTTTCAGACGACGCCAAACTCTGCGTTCTTTTCATTGACGACGCCATCATTGAGGAAGGGGCCTACATGGTCTTGTCGCGCGTTGCGACTCTGGCCCATCTGTCGGGGGACGCTGCGACAGTCGGGAACCGGAGCTGAAGAATAGGGGGAGCAAAGAAAAAAAGGGCAAAGGAATCGGAAAGTTTGAAGGCAGTCGAGAGGTAATAATGAATTAGATTACGCACAGGCCTTGTCATCCTCCGACCCCAACGAACCCCCGTCACCGGTCAGCCCGATCCGGTATGGATGGACGGAGCATCGCGTGCCAACGGGAAAAGGTTAATTCGACTGCCCTGTAATACTCCGTAGTAATAGCTGCCTTATGGCAAGACAGCACGTTTAAGTGGCCCAAAGAGGGTAAAGGAGTGTGCAATTTGTGGGGGCCTTGGAAAAGGCGCGGCCCCCGAAGACTTGTCACAGTGTGTGCGTGTGTGTGTGCTACTACTCCGTAGTATTATTAGTATTGATGCGTGCGAGGATGATGAAGCGTGTGTGGGTGGGTTGCAGGGCCAAGAAGAGGTTGGATCTCGACGGGCACAGGGGGGGGGGCAGTGAGATTTGCAACCGGCAGGCAGGCAGGCAGGCATCAATCTATCGAAGTAATCCAGATAATACGTGCATAAAGTGATTGATTGACCAGTCTATTGTCTCGGATTCAAGAGCCTGGATTGGGCAGTTTTCCCGACCAAGGCTGCGGCGCTAGAGTGCGCCACCCGAGCGAATTATTGACGATGCTTCCAAGAGCCGAAACTTCCAATCGACACTGCCACGTTTTGGAAGCCACTGATTCATTTGCGTACAAGTATGCAGTTTCGCACTGCTCGGACCATTCTGATACCCGTAGGTGTGTGTAAGCAAGCCGTCGTTAACGCCGACTGCGCGACATCTAGCGCTCAATCCTAGGTAGTCCGCAACTACCAGGGTCGAGCAGAGCTTCAAACGCCCAAGACTACTTCGAGTTAGACAGCTAGGCGTAGATCTCGTAAGCGACTTGAATATTGACGTCTGATAGGAATTGCGAAATTACTCCGTACACTTCGATTTGCCCAACCTGCCCCTTCGACTGACATGTCCATCTGCTCGACATCGATACGGGGCTGGAGCATCACCACCTTGCCAAACACCTTGAGCGTATATAGACAGTTGCCTTCTAATTTGGTGCCCGCGAGAACTTTTCTTTAGTTGAATGAACCAGCGAATAGAGGAACGATACAAAAACGCCAGAATGAGCTCATAGTTCAAGCCGTCTTCTCGACTTGCTTTTTGACCAACTCCCGCACGGCCTTCCAATCATTTTCCACCTCAGCCACACGCTTTTCCCTCTTATCGAGCCCGACAAAGTCCTGCGGCAACACCTTTTCAAAGTTAAACCCCTCCTTCGTCTTGAGGGCCAGTTCAACAGCCTCGGCGAATTTGGCCGGGTGTGCTGTTGACAGCGATATGTGAGGCACGCCCGATCCGGGTCCTTGCAGGGATCGGACTGCAGCCGTCACACCGACGGCAGAGTGAGGGTCGAGTATGTAGTTGGAGCTGTCGTAGAATGACCTGATGGTGTCTACTGTCTGCGAATCGTCGACTCTCTCGCTTTCGAATGGCTTGCGTGCGCTGTCCATTATATTCTCGTGAACAGGTCCGAAGCCTCCCTTCTGTTTGAGGTCCTTAAGCCAAGCGTGTACTTCCTGACCGGCCTGCTTCTTGTTGAATTCCTCATCCATGCCTACCGTCGATGCGAATTCGTGTGCCAGGAACCACAGGAGCCGCTCAAAGTTGCTCGAAACCAAAATGTCCATGGCAGGGCTGAGCGTTTCCCGTACCCCTTCGTCGCTGGCCTTTTCTCCGTCAGTTTCCTTTCGCGCCACCCTCTTCTCGTAACGTCCAGTCTTCCAGAATCGATCGAGAATGTCGTTCTCGTTGGTGGCAATTACTAGCTTATCGACGGGTAGGCCCATGCGGAATGCGAAGTAACCGGCCAGAATATCACCCTTCAGCGCCGACGGATTAACACGAATACTCGAGACTCTATGACAGATGCCTTCACTTACAAAGTTTCCAGTGGGTACCACAAAGCGCACTTTGTCTCCGAGCTGAAGCTTGCTCGAGGTCTTGACCAGAGAAAAATAAGAGTAAAAGTAGTAGACGATCTGGGCCAAGATTCTCGAAAAGTTGATTGAGTTGACAGCACCGAGCTTCAAATCCTTGTTGGTATCTGGGTCGCCGAACAAGGTCTTGACGATGTCCTTGAGCCCTGTCAGCACAGTTGCATTCTGTCGACTCTCGCGAGACCTACTTGACAGTCATCAAACGTGCCGGTCACGGCAATGTTGTGAACGTTGGAGTCCAGACAAGTAGTCATCTGTGCCTCCTGTATCGGGCTCACGCGGCCCTTGGGATGTAGAATGGCCACAGACACATCCTTCTTCCCCCTCAGTCCATAGATGGCAGCGGATCCCGTCTATCACGATGTCAGTTTCAATTTTGTCGCGTCAAGATCAGATCGGATAGGGGCAGGTTCACGAACATCCCCGCTTGTAGCGCCGACAACTGTGAGGTGATGCCTGTCTAAACCCAAGTGTCAATCAAGTTTCCAGCGCTCGATCAGTCGACCAAAGGACGTGTATACCTTTTTCGGCCTTGTCTTTGTTCTTTCGCACCAGAAAGTACTCGAAAAGGTTTCCCAAAAACTGCAAAGCGCCTGTCTGTTTGTTAGCTGATGATGCGTCCGCACCGAGCTCCGTTTTGACGCACAGTCCTTGAAGGAATAGCTTGGTCCGTGAAATAATTCGAGAAGGTATAAATCGTCCTGCAACTTGACCAAGGGTGTGACATCTTTCGAACGAAAAGTCGAGTAGCTGCGATCGATGATAGCTTTTAAATCGGCGGTCGGGATTTCGTCGTCAGAAATGTAGAGACGGAAGATCTGGAGAGCGAGATCGGCGTAAGATAGATCCTTCCAATTTCGCTGCAACAACGTCAACCTTTGATCATTTGAACAGAAGCACGAAGTAAATTCTTGGAGCAGCAATGCCCTTTGGTGCATCATCTAGAGGCTTGGACGGGGAACACATACCCAGTCTTTGGCATTGGGAATCGCATGCGGCAGGAAAAGTCCGCCATCGGCGGCCAGTCCCTTCAGGACGACAGTTTCGAAGGACAGCTGAAATCGGTGAGTAACGCCCGGATCATGCACTGAAAGTTGAATTGACTTACTCCATAGTCTCCCCCCCTGGTAGAGAGGTAGATCTGCGACTCAGAATGAGTGTCTTCCGTCGAAGCGGTCGCCATGATGTCGCATCTGTTGCGCTGATGACAAGGTCTCTCTGCCCCTCCCCCTCCAGTGAAGGCGCCGAAGACAGAGCGATGCCCAGGCGCCGGAGCATGAATTTTCCGGCTCGAAGTGAAGGTCAGTGACCAACCGGAACGTTGCCGTTGGGAATCCAGCCCGTGCCAGCAAGCCGGAATACCTGCTTCGTGCGCTAAAGTCCTTGTAAATCTCCGTACCTAGGTACTCAGCCATCGCTCCTCCGACAAACGGAGACTGATTTGGCATTTCTTCTGCTATACCGCCAGCAAGTTCATCGTCTCCGCGATAAACTTGCTTTGTACTTGTAATGGTTCACCATACTTCCAATTCTTGATGTTCGATTCCAATCAACAATTAGTTTCAGTCAAAGGGATTTAGGGAAGCTCAATTATTAGGTCGTAGCCTGGAATCCGCAATCGGTACATAGATTGGCTGTCGCCTTACGACTTCTTCTACTTTTCGCACCGGACAAGCCCAAACCGGCCCTCGCTTACTGTGTAACGTGTGAGGCTCGGGCTAACATATTTGGGCTTGCGACAATCGTGTCACCGTGGCTCGTAAGGCTGGTCAACAAGGTCGGCGACACTTGGTTGGCTTGCATTCACAGAGCACGGGCGTCAATCTAAAATGTAGCTTTTAGTGACGAGTTCAGTCCGCTGGCGTTGTTCCTGCCGTCAAGGCAACACTTGCCACAGAGTCCTTCCTTCATTACAGGACATCTGTCTCGAGACATGTACGAGTAAGGTTCCCTGTGTGCCTGTGTCAGTATTGCTTACTTGTAGAAACCAACATTGAACTCCCAAACCGTAACTTTATTCAGCAAATCAAATCGAGTTTCCGTAGAGCTCCTGGACGGCCGGCGTCCGCAAACCAGATCTGAAACGCATCCCCTACGCTTATGCAGGAGGGAGCCTATTCGTATTTCAGAGTCAATGCATGGCATCGAAACGGTGGCCTGCTGGCAGCTTCATCGCATGCTCTGGCGTCAACTACCGCCTCCGCCGACCACGGAGTTATGCTGGTTACACTGCATCCAGATATGTGTGTATACTTACGGTACTAGCACTAATATGTCGTGGACAAGTAATACTACATCCTAGTAAATAGCATCGCCGTATGTAGGTGGTAACGAGGAGCATTATACATGTGCTTGCTGATCTGGCTAGACGAGATTTGGCTTTGCCAATGTGACATGTGCGTCGCACGTCCCAAGCGTCACGGGCCGTGTCCCAACAAAGCGTGCAGGGGCACCTGTAGTATTTCTTTTCATCTGGTGCCAGTCGGATGACCCGCGGGACAAGTTTCGAGCACATACGTGTGCCCTTGCTGGCGACAAAGGCATCCCGTCTGCATTGCGACCCTTTCGAGACCTCATTACAGCGTTCGTCGGCCCCTTGTTGCGGGCAAAATTGGCTGTGCTTGGACGCTTGGCAGCGTGACAGCCAAGTAGTGCTGGGACGAATGTTTCAGCTGACCTCCGGACTGGTCGAGGCTAGTACTGGCTAGGTAGCGAGCTAGTTCTGGGCCGCGGGTGCGGAGGTAGCGGTAACCCGGTACTCCATCTACTTTACCCATTTGCGTCACCGCGAGTTTGACGTAGCTAACTTAGATCGAGCGAGCCCTGATGCGTGCGGCACTGGTATTTGTACTTGTACATTGAATCTCGTGGGTGCCTCCTTGTCTGAGGGGCTTCTTCCTCCACCTCCTCGTCCAGCAGGAACGCCAGTCGTCTTCAATACGCCTGCCCTCGAGAATCTTTTCATGTTGCATCTCCCCATCACCGCTCCGGGGCGGATCTTGCTCATCGTGCCTGGGAGCAACCGGCCTTTCTCGCCCTGGTTCGCCAACCTATAGGCTGTGACTCGCGTTTTAGTGACACAAGCCAAGGAAGGTAGGCTAACACCTGTGCCTGGCTGGCTCAAGACAACATCGGACCTTAGAGCAAGCCGACCTCCTGGTTCTTGAATCCTCCGCCATCGCTCTCCCCGAGGCCACCAGGCAGCTGCAGAAAGTCTTGCAGATCAACAGTCTTTTCTTCGCCCCTTCTGCACTTACAGCCCCGAGTCTCCGATATACACACAAAGAACCGTCTACACGGGTCGCCGCTGACGCCATAGTCAACAACAGAATAAGGCCGTTGTTGACCATAAACGACGAACTACAAACCCGCCATTCCTCGACTGCTTAGATTGCCGTCATGAGTCTTGCCGAATCTCCGTCCCTTCATCGGGGCGAGCTACCCCCGCCAAGCGAATCAGACGCAATGGCCAGCAGCTTGGACGAGGCCGCCCTGGAGAGCACCATGGGCTCTCCGAACACCGCCGTACATGGCAAGAAAAACAGCAATAGCAAAAGACGCTCGTTCTTCGGCTTCAGTAGAAAGAAGGAAGATACTGCTTCTAAATCTGCTACCGAAACGGACGCCCCATCGCCATCTCATGATATGTCAAAAGTTTCATCGGGCTCGCTCTTCACTGGGTCTCCGCCGCGAATCAACAAGTCGGAACACAACATCTTTATGCACGCGTCCTCGCCCGGCCGCGGATTCTCAAACTCGCCTCGGGTAGCTTCGCCTGCTGGGTCTCAGATCTTTGAGCGTGACGTTCAAGACAGCACCGCACTTAAGCCTAACTCTCCTGCGATTCCGACCCATATCCAAACCGAAAATTACATCCCCCCCGTTCTCGACGACGCGTCCGAAGCTATTACAAACCGCACACTGAATCCAGATTCCGTGGAAATTGTGACGCACACATCTCACCAACCGGCCTCGGTCACCGTGACGGGCCCGGGTGCTGGCGCCGGCGCCGGTACGAGCACGAGCACGAGCCCATTTGACCAGATGGCGACGGAATGGGCGGCCGAGCTCGAGTCATTCGCTGAGAGGATAGGAATGCCTCCGGATAATGTATCCAATTTTGGCTCTCTCGACTCAGCTGACGTGCGACGCTTGTCCTTCATCTCCTTTGCTGACGTCGTCCAATCCGAACATGGTGGACACTCCGCGTGCGGTACTTCTCGAGACAATTTGCACATGTCTGGCCTTAGCTCTTTACCTCCGGCGATACTGAATCGCTCTCCGTCACCGATTCGTTCGCCCGTCTCCAGTCAAGGGCCTGGCACAAGCCCTCCCACCAGCAACCCGGGGAGCATGAAGGGGATTGAGTCAAGTCCCCCTCGAAAAAAGATAGGAAGTCCAAAAGCCGGTTCTTATGGTCTAGCTGCGCCCTCGGATCTGAATATCGAGACGATGAGGCAAGCACTGAGACGCACGGGAAGCACGGATTTGAGTAACTTTCGAAGCTTCCCCAACAGCCCGACGGAGACTCCTGGATCTTTATGAAGGAACAGTCATTGACTGCTTAGCTTCTGTCACGCGACAGAAACCAAGGCATCCATCATGCACATGAATTTCCTACTAACGTTGGACTGTGTTTCTTCAATACTCCCATTTCACTTTTTTGCTCTCCTGACTTCCAGTCTTTGATGCTGTTCTCCTCCCTTTTGTAGCGTACATGAATAGCTGCGAATATGGGGTGTTCGGCGGTCATGTGGAGTTGACAGAGCATTGGACTCTATTGGTTGACGACCACGCAAGCTCGCAAGCGTTTCAACCCTTATGAAATCTTTTTTGTGTACCCAGTCATTGACGGGTTCAGTTTGATAGTGGTACACAATTTGTCTCTAGCCATGAGCAAATAAATAACGGCTGTTGTTAATGTCAAATCTGATAAATCAGAGACGTGAAGGTCGTTGTTTCAGCGATACGACGAGGCAGCTTTGTATCCGTCCTTGCTTGGTCAGTATAGGGACCGATTGATATAACATGCGCCTACATGATGAGGCAAGTTTACTCGCCTCATTGCGTGGGGCGACTCGACAGTTGACTCTTGTTGGACTCGAGTCTCCCTCCCACCCGTGGTCTCGGCCACAGTGTCGAGATCCTTCATCGCATCCAATCTCTCTGCAATGTGGTATCCCGACTCTTAATTTTATGAAGACTATGGTCCATGCGCAAGTAGACTATCCGTCACAGTCTTGTGCTCTCTTTTGCTATGCTCCTGCCATTCAGTAATACAGCCTGATGACAATATTTAACATGGTCAAATGGGTGGCCCGTGCAGAGGTGACGAGCATGAGGCCGGCGGTGGCCCTGGCAGAAGATAGTCCCAGGAGTCTCTTCTTAAGCCCGGCACTTCTTCCCGCCGGTCACTTGCAGGATGCATTGAAGCTGGTCGCAGTGACTTTACTCAATCTGGTCTACCAGATGCGGGTATACATATAGCTTGCATATCGTACAATGGGCCAACGCTCGGCTTCTCGTTGCCTTGATGACTGATGTACCAGTAATCAGTTAGGAGCCTGCTGGAAATTGACATAGATAATCAGCCTAGTCGCGGAAGATTACGAAACTCGTCAATCCCGAGAAGGGCACTCCCTGATAGAAAATAAGATTTCCTCAGGCTCCCGCGGGGAAGGGGTGAATCATGCGGTTGCGAGATGTCAGCTTGACCCTGGAACGCGTGGCCGGAGAGACCAGGGGACGACACCGAGGAGTGTTGGGAGTTGGGAGATTAAGCGAGTCTCTGACCCCAGCATCCTAGCAAATCCGCGGTGAGGCCTTCCATCAGCATCAGAGCGCGCTGACAATGCCAGCACACGTCATTTCAAGCGACCTACCTGCTGAAATAGCGAACACGGACAAGGAGAACACTGGTCAAGTTCCTCAAGATGATTTGGTGGGTTGCCTTAGAAAGACCTTGCTTTGGCCCATGACATGTTGGGAAAGGGTGGTGTGCTCGGAAGCTTCGGGGCTTTTAATCGAGTCTTGCCGGGTCCCCTTTCCGGCAATATATGCGTTCGAGCTGATGAACACGATTGTAGATGAGCCTGATAAAGATTGCGTCTTGACTGGTTTCGGACGTGGCTTGTCGACCTGTCAAAGATCCTCGGCCGGCGGCTCACTTAACAGATCACATATCTTGGCGGCCTGCCCTGTAGCCGCAAAGCTGAAGGGGTGCGTGGCAGCCAAGGCAGGGCTGACGTCCGATGATGACTGGAACGTCAACCGGTCATCCAAGGGCTCCGAGCTGGGCCACTGTCATATCGTATTGATACAGAGTTGCGTGTCAACGGTGTGCCACCTCCGATATGTCGAGTGTCTGACTCTATGTACAACACAGAGTCTGAGCGAGACGAAGCTGAGGTCCGTTATGATGCTCTGGTAATTACCATCCTCCGCGCTTGACTTCACGGATCCGTTGGTGACGAGCCGTTAAAGTGGAGGTTGCCCAACCCGCGAGGCCATTGTCATTCCGTGGATCTACAAGCTCGCCCCCCCGGGGGTATGGAAAGTGATACAGGGAATTTGTACAGCGCATGCTCTCCGTCCTCCTCGCTGAGAGGACGAAACAGGTCCTGGACAGGGGTCGACCAACGAAGCGAACGCAGATTTAGACATGGCTAGGCTAGGTGGCCTCTGCATTCTGCTTTGAAATGTCGAATCCGGCTCGCCACTCGAGTCCGCGGCCACCCCGGTCGGTGACGGCTGATGCGTGTTCCTGTGAGAGAAAAAAAGGAAACAGGATCTTGAGTCAAGGATTAGAACGAACCGGTCTCATGCGGGCAAGTCCGGTGCAAGCATGGCGAGCAAGTCAAGTATGGTATGGATGAATGCTCACATACTGTCTCCAAATGGATTCGAGGCCGACGGAAGAAGCAAACCTGCCAACCCTTTTAGTGCCTGGCCTGAACCGTGGGAGCTGTCGTCAGGCGTCATGAGCTGGAAGCTGGACGAGCTTGTCAGCTGCCGCGACTGCGATATGCAATATGACTTAAATTGCTATGGCACTGGAATCTGCTGCCGGAGCAGGACTGCTTGCTACAGGGCTGACCAAGTCAATCCAGGGATCTGACCTCACCACGCATCTTAAGGTACTAGCACCGTAAGGAAGCAGGTACTTGTACCTGTTCAGCTTAGCATCCATATCGCATCGTGGTATGTACTGGTGACTGGGGTCAGCGCACTCCTTCGTTTACATATGTACATAGGTACGGAGAACATATATCCCCATCACGGAGCGCAGAGGTGGTTGACAGGGATTGCTGGTCGTACTAATTATGTACTGCGGAATACTACCAGCGGGGCACATTTACCTCCACCTCCACCTCTAGCCGTGCTCTATTACTACTAGTAGGACAAATACATTGTAGTAGTAGGTGGTAAGTAAGGTAAGTGCTAAGTAAGGTAGCACTGTCCACCACCAAATGAACCCCAAATCCCCGCCCCGCTACTTGGTCCGTCGACAGTCGTCACGAACAACATCTTCCTTCCTGCTTCTTTCCCTTCTCCACGCTTGAGCCTCCGACTTCTTCTCTACTCGTGATCAGCAGAACGTTGCTCTCGAATCGACACGACGCAAACTCCCATCTGACGCAGCATCAGAGCTCTTGACTCCCAGCCTATCGCAGTAATTGGCGGCTCCCACCATGCTTCGTACGACAATCATCTGGTAGCATATATCGCCTTCCGTTCCTTGCAAAGCGAGCAATTATCGTTTGCCGGCGCCGAGTCTCGCTCGTCTCCGTCATACTCGCTTGAATTTGGCCTCGACTGGATCGGAATTGCGCATTCGGGCGCACAGAATTTGCTTGGCTTGCCTCGCATCGCATATCGACGAACCAGACCGGCTAGATTCAAGGGGAAGCAACTCTCTGTTGCTCCGTCCCTGTCAATTGGTCGGCCGCCTCCCCCCCGCCGGGCTTTCATCTCTACTTATGTGAAGCTTGCGCGACCGCACGTCTGATATTCACCTTCAATCTCTCGCTCACATCTCATGTCGAGGTTGCAGGCGCCTTATGGAAACTAAATTGTAGCACGATTCCGCCGCCGACGGCTGAGGGATTGACTGCACACCAGGGGCATTGACCGAACCCAATGCTCTCACACTCTTTGCCGTCATCTTGAGTCCAGACTCAGCCGATAACCTCATACTCTCGGTGCTGACAGTCCCTCGAGGAGCTCGGCAGCGTCTCCCAAAACGCAAAACTACCTGGGGAGCTTGCTGGCCGGCAATGGCATAGACACTTCGCCCATGGCTATGGATGGGAGGGCTCAAGACCGTCAGGGTTCCAGGGAGCCTGCTCGTTGGTCTCAGCCCATTGAGCATCGCCCTTCACGGGCCAAAGGCCAACGCCCCAGCTCACACATATCTCTGACGCACGAACCATCACGAGCGTCCCCCATCTCCCATGACTTTCAACGTCCCACTGTGGCGAGTCGTCATTCGTCTTTCAGATCGAACATCATTCCTAGCATCGCGCGCTCTGTGACCCCCGATATTTACGATGCTCGGAGGCATGAGCGAATTGCCGTCTCAGACGCGCCGTTGCCACCCCTAGCCCGAGATCTGGGCGCACATTTGGAATCGCTATCGAGATCTCCAGGAAGTGCAAACCGCCGTCAAGGTATCGTTTTTAACGATGCATCCGATGATGGATATGAAGATGTCGATCAAACGGCAATATCATCCCATCCTCGACATGGAGCGATTCCTTTTGCGCAGCTTTCCCAAAACCGCCTGCCCAGCGGAGGGATACGCCCTCGCACCAGGACTCTGGATAGCGCCATGCTTTATCAACGTGCCATATCATCGATGCCAGACCAGCGGCACCGAGTTGGTAGTGTCAGCTCATCCGGATCGCAACCTATTCACGATGAGCGCAAGTCGCTAGGCACCTCTTTTGAGTCCTTGAGTTACAGTCATACTTCGCCAACCAAGGTTGCAGAGGCTGGCGCAACCGTCACTTCATCGAAAAAGGAAAAGAAATCGAGCAAACGACTGTTGAAACGACAAGTGTCGCCGCCGCCACCACCGCCGCCGCCCCCTGCAACGATTTATCCGCCCTCCGCAGATTCACTTCTCGTCCCGGTTGAGGCCAGTGATGTTTCGAAAGTGGTCATGCTTATGAAAAGACTGGGTGGAAGGATGCGAGGTTACATTGAGTATCGGACTACGGAAGATTTGGCGCTGTGGGAGCGAGGCGGGCTGTGCATTCATGAGGAGCAAGGCGCCTTGTTATTCAAGCCAGACAATGAGCACCAGTTCTACGTGACGCTCGTTCCAGACCTTCGTGGCTGTATCGTCACTCCGAGGTGTGGGTCAAAGACCAGCAATGACTATCTGGAGTTGGCCGCGGCCGAGGGCCAGGAAACTATCCTGATACGGCCAATCGCCAAGAGTGATTGGGATCTGTGGTTGGCGTCACTATTATGCTGGCATTCTACACAAGTGCTGACGGAACTGCAACCCTCGAGAGATTCACTTCCAAGTTCGGGGTCCCGGAGACCATCGCTATATAGGCAAACGACAGGAAGCAGAGGCGCAACCATCAAAGTGGGAACTCCCCTGCTGTGGGACAAGGGAGCCGCTACCTCGCCACATCTTCTGATGAAGCGACCTTCCACAAGGGATTGGCGGTCACAGACAGCATTTTGGCGGCGAGTCTCGTGTATCTTGCACGAAAATGGTGATTTCAAACTTCTGGTGGAAGAAGATGCTTCGCCAATTTGTGTGATTCAGCTTTCCCAGCTTTCGAGATGCTCGGTTCAACAACTTGATCATACGGTGCTGGAAGAGCATTCTTGCTTGGCCATCTTTCCGATTTATGCAAGCACGGCGACGCATTTGTCGATCTTCCGTCCTGTCTACTTGGCTCTCGATAACCGAGTCCAATTCGAAGTCTGGTTCGCACTCTTGCGCGCTTTTGCCAAGCCAGAGCTCTTCAGATTGGATCCTTACAACGGCAATTTTCTTCACGAGGTTGATCAATTAGAGGAGCAGCGTGCAGGGATCCAACAGGGCGAGATATTCCGGACAGAGAAGACTGTTCGTGTACGCGTCACCGAGGCCAAAGTGAAGATGCAACCAACAGGGCTGGACGCAATTGCCAACGGAAAGCCACCTCGACCGGATCAAGACGTGTTGGTGGGCGACTATCTGGCCGAGGTCATACTCGACGGTGAGATCAGAGCGAGAACCATGATGAAGACGGCTACGAAGACCCCCTTCTGGCGGGATGAATGCGAGTTTGTCGATCTGCCTCCCTCTATCCACGAGCTCTCCATTGTTTTGAAGCGCAAAGAGCACCTCGCGGATGCCCCCAAGGGACATTCGGCGCCAGAGGTGCTTTACGGCACCGTCAGCATCTGCCTCGACGAGCTCCAGCGTGGAGTCGATCACGAGGAGTGGCTGAAAATCCTGGACGATAGACTTGTGCCTATCGGATCAATGCTCGTCAAGGTCACCCACGCCGAGCATGTGGCACTGCTGAAGAAGGAATACGAGCCGTTGTCAGAAATGCTTCATCGTTTCACAACCGGGTTGACAACACTCATTTCCGCTTCGCTACCAGGTCAATTACGACGTCTCTCCGACATCTTCCTCAACATCTTCCAAGCGTCGGGCTTCGCGGCCGACTGGCTCATGGCGCTAGTAGAGGATGAGATCGATGGTATAGGTAGCCATGCGTCCATCCGGAAACTGCGCTTCAGCAGTCGCCTGAAATCAAACGAGTCCATAGAGTCAGCCAGCGATCGAGAGCTGCTCGTAAGAGACATGAGCAAGTCGCTCGCCGGGGAGGCTAACCTTCTCTTCCGGGGCAACACGCTGCTCACGCAGTCACTCGAGTTCCACATGCGGCGTCTCGGCACCGAGTACCTCCAGCAAGTGCTGCAAAAGAAGATCGTCGACATCAACAACGTCGACCCAGACTGCGAAGTCGACCCGAGCAAGCCGCAACACGTCACCACCCTGGGCATGGAGCAGCGGTGGCACATCCTGGTCAAGCTCACGACGCAGGTCTGGCAATGCATCGCCGAATCGGCAACGAAGCTGCCTTCGGAGCTGCGGCTCATCCTGAAGTACATCCGTGCCGTGGCCGAAGATCGCTACGGCGACTTCCACCGCAATGTCGCCTACACGGCCGTCTCCGGATTCCTCTTTCTGCGCTTCATATGTCCAGCCATCTTATCACCCAAGCTCTTCGGCCTTCTCCGAGACCATCCCCGACCACACGCCCAACGCACCCTCACCCTGATCGCCAAAACCCTTCAGAAAATGTCCAACATCACCACGTTCGGCAAACGCGAAGAGTGGATGGAACCCATGAACAAGTTCCTCGCCGCTCAACGACCCGTCTTTCGCAACTACATCGACCAGGTCTGCGGCGTCTCCGCCGAGCCAGGTTCCAAAGTCGTCCCCTCCAGCTATAGCACCCCGATCACCATCCTCGGCCGTCTCTCCCCCGCCGCCAAGGAAGGCTTCCCCAGCCTCCCGTATCTGATCGACCACGCCCGCAGCTTCGCCAGCCTCGTCAAGCTCTGGACCGACGTCTCTCCCCTCCGGGACCGCCTCGAACCCGAACTCGTTCGATTCAACGACCTCTGCGTCACCCTGCAGACACGTGCGGACGCTTGTCTCGCCCAGGTCGAGCGAACCCGCGCCGCCTCTCTCGACGCAGCCTCACAGCTCGCCGACACCCTCGAACAAGCCACGCTCCTCGACGCCCTCGACACCACTCCCCTAAACACCAACGGCGTCGTCGACCTCCCCAATCCATCAGGTAGTTCTGGCAGCGACGACGTCGAATACTCTCCCCGTCGTCGCAGCCATGAACGTCGTCGCGAGCATCATTCCTCCGGTAGGAAAACCAGCAGCGGCCGTCCCTCGGGGAGCATCAGTTCCAGCACAAGTCTGCAAAAGACACGCAACGCAAAAGTAGGCCGGTCCCTGCTCCAGGGCATCATGAAGATTGGCGGAGGTAGAGCGGAAAGTCCCGAGGGTACAAGGGGTGGATCGAGATGAAGTGCATTTTTTTCTCTCCTTTTTTTTTTCACGTGTAAACATGGTATCAGCAGGCCATCATGAGATCTTCCACCATCCTCCTTTTCTTCCTCTTTCTTGGGTGGGAAAAAAAAGACTTGATTCAATGCCGTTTTACTTCTTCTCGTCTCTCATTCAGCCTTGGAGTTTCCCATTTGACCTTTTCCCCCTCCTCTCCATTCTGGGAACGTGTACGCCCTTTATGAAGGAACAAATAAAGAGCAGACCATGGGAACGGGTGGTATTATGATTGTGTTTGTCCAAGAAACTTCGTTGTTGGGCGGAGGCGTGCTTTTCGCGAGTTTTATCTCCAGGCGAGGCACATTCAAGACTTTACGAATAGATATGCACGGCATACAGATTTTAAATGAAAGCGAGGGAACAAGACATTTTCGTCTCGGCTGCTATCTGTTGTATCTTTACATCGTCTCACGTGCCTTCTCCCGTCTATCCGTGCATCCGTCAACCACCACTCCCCTTTGCAACGTGTCGCTTGCCAGCAAGTGGATCATCACAAGCATCTGGCCGCAGCAGGCTGCTTCGCTTAGGTAAAGAATTTCTTGTAGGCAGCCTTCTCCTTTGCAGCTCGAGCAGCAGCCTTGCTCTTGACTCCGTTGAGTTCGTTTGCAACCACGCCGTCGTTGGGCGCCAGACGATGGGCCTCCTCCAGATCCTTCAAGGCGCTCTCCTCATCCTTGACCCGTATCTGGGAAAGGCCGCGTCGGTAGTAGGCCTTGGCGCGGTCGGCATCCGAGCTGCCGGTGACACGCAAGGCAGAGGTCGCGTGTCGGATCGCATCGTCCCATGCTGTCAACTTGACGCTCAGTAGAGCAGCGTTGTTGTGTAGCGAGAAGCGCAGGCTCTCCAGGGTCTTCTTGGTCTCGTCAGACTCGTCGTCCAGATTGGGGTCCTCATCCAGATAGCGGATTCCCTTCTCGTATTTCTCCAGTCCAAGTGTGTAATCACCGGCCTTGAAGGCCGTGTTGCCGTACTCTTTGCATTTAGCCGCGATCTGGAGAATGCTCTGTGCGTTCAGCGTGTCTTGGCAGTCCTCGGGATAATCTTCATAGGCGTCGCCCATGGCGTCGGGCTGCTGGACGTCGGCGGCCGCGACCTCATCAGCGGTCAGAACACCGCAGTCGGTGATGACGGCGTCTTTGTGTGGCCTGTCTCCGTTTTCTGTCTTGAGGTTCTCGATCTTGCGAACAATGGACTTGCCATTAAGAACCTCGCCGAAGATGACGTGCTTACCGTCCAGATGATGTGCTGGGGCAGTAGTGATGAAGAACTGGGATCCGTTGGTGTCTGATAGAGGTCAGCTCATGTGCCCTGCATGATGCAGCCACGAGATGTGCACCTACTTGGGCCAGCATTCGCCATGGAGAGCTGGAATGACTTGTCGTGCTTCAGAGGAAAGGCTTCGTCATCAAACTTGGAGCCAAAAATGGACTCGCCACCGGTGCCATCGCCAGCTGTGAAGTCACCTCCCTTCACACACACGGTCAGCTTTCACGTCTCTTCTATAGAGACTGTGCCTGTGAACGTTAAACTAACCTGGATCATGAAACCTTTGATGACACGATGAAAAGACGAGCCCTTGTAGTGGAGTGGCTTGCCCGCCTTGCCGATTCCCTTGTCACCGAGGCAGAGGCTGTGGAAGTTCTCGACCGTCTTGGGAACGAGGTCGGAAAACAATTCCATGGTGATACGGCCGACAGGCTTGCCGCCAATGGATATGTCGAAAAACGCCCGAGGGCGGGACTTTGCGTCAGAGCTCATGCTGAAGTGAGGAAGAAGAACTGTAGAAAGACGCTTAGGTTTAGTATGGTGGCTATTACAAGCACTAGCAAAGGGGGACGAGTCGATAAGCGTCGATGACGAGGGCGATGAGACTGTAGATGCGGGGGAACATGGGCGTGTGGGATCAAAAACGGCGATGGTGACAAAAATGATATCAGCCCGTCACACAGACGAGGCTCTGGTGAGGCAAGAGCCTCGAAATGTGAAAAGTGACAAAGGTACCAGACAATAGGTAGGAAAGTACTAGGTAGTAGTCCGTACAGGCAATGCCTAAGGAGCGAGCAGCAGAGTGGCAACGGGCTGCGGAAGGGGTCCAGCGCGCCGGGGAAAATGACGAATGGCAAGCATGAATAAACCAAGTATGTATGTTGGATGCAGGGTCAGGTCGAGTGAGAAAAGAGACAACGACAGTTCTCCAAGCCTCGAGAGTGACGCGAGGGAGATGGATGTATGCATGGGGAGTGGCGCCGTGAACGACTCGGGGCAACAAAGACCTAAAGCTGAAACCCTGGACAACAGACTGACGATGAATGGACTGACTGACCTTTGGGGTAGCACAGAGTCGGCCCAGAGAGGGAAACAAATTGCAAGGATCACCTGCAGCGGGTAGACTCTGGTGAAAGGAACGGAGCGTAGAGGCAGATGCGTGTCCCTCGGGCAAGATGTCGTCGACAATCGAATCAACAAATGTGATAAACCAGTAGTAGTAATTACAAGCTTTACACGCGGCGGCTCGTTCATCATGCGTTAAAATGTGCCGTTCGGGTGGGGGGTCAACCCTCTGCTGCCTCCACTGTTCCGCGGGCAACGGAGGTCCGTGGAAGCTTCTAGCAGCTGATCTGTACGTATCCGCCAACTCTGGCTCGGTTACCATATCATGCTCACCCAACGGTCACATCTGACGATTTTGAGACAGCGTCTACTTGATATTGGTCTTCCTGTCGGAATCCTGACTGGCCTGGACTCTGACACGTATCATATACGACGTATCCTTCAAACCAGTGGATGAGCCAGGGTGATTCTTCCATCCCGCAACTAGAGGAGGCATCCCGGCAACCGTTCGCGTGCAACGTACGTCTGTACGAGGTGCCCAATGCTGCTCGCTGGCAAGCTCGGGTCGAATTGTCACTCATTCAGCCCGTTATGTGAGGGTCAGCGTCCGCATATCTCTGTTTCAGCTGATTGAACAGCCCGCATCTGCCGCCAACCATCATCTCATCTAAAACATCCATATGATAGACACCACGCCTTTGCACATTGTCATTAAGTGAATGTCTTCCGCCCAGAACGGCCTCAGACCAACGAGCTATTCTTCAGCTGCCTTCTGGCTTCGGGACTGCAGCTCCAGTGTCACCTTCAAGTCGTTCTGTCAGCTGTGTTGACATGTACCCCAACAAAATATCAACTTACGGGCCCGTCATTGATCAGTGCGACGTTCATCATGGCCTGGAACTTGCCGTCTCTGACGCGGTCAGCAACGTAATCGTTCTTGATCTTTTGCACAAAGTAGTGATAGAGCCGGCTGGCATCCTCGGGATTGGCTGCCCCGTGGAAATCCGGCTTGGTGCCCTTCTTCGTCTTGGCCAGTAATGTAAATTGGGACACTGACAATGGTGAGGATTAACGAGCTGCAACATCATTCGATCGGCGAGCACGAACCACACAGGACCTCCCCACCGATATCCATAACGCTTCGCTTCCACTGCTCTTCATGTTTAGCGAGAGAACACACCCGGAACCACGGATACAGGGTAGAGATTGGGTACAGCATGTCATACCGATGCTCCAGCCTCGTCCGGCCACATCCTCATCTTGAGGACTTTTGACGCAACGGAATCGACATCCTTCTCCGTGTCACCCGGGGCAATGGCGGCGAAGACGAGAACACCTCGCTCAATGGAAGAAATAACCTCTTTATCCACAGTGACCGACGCCGACAATACTCGCTGGAGAATGGCTAGATGTCATGGAAATAAATTAGGACCTGTGTTTAACACTGTTTCGGTTATTGTAGCAATAGCAGCATCATACCTTTCATTGTGGGATCACCGAACCCAATATGACCTCGCTCGCTCCTTTTTGCTCGTGGATTTCCGTCATCTACTCGTATAGATGGCCTCTCATGGCCTCCGCTGTCGGCTCTTTGACAAATATCAGGCAGTGGACAGGATTGTGTCGCTCCCATTCGTCACCACGACAATGCAGGCTTCACTTAGCAAGTATTGTGTCTATTCATACCCACTCTTTCTCGGCAGTTCAATGGCTCCCATTTGCGATGGCAGAGGTCGGTTAAAAGCTACCACGCTACTAGCGTAAGGGACTAGTTGCTTGTACATGAGCCATTAGCTGAGCCTCGCATTCTTGACGTATCCCCTGCTAAGCATTCCGCGGCTCTGACAGTCTGGAGAAAGACAATATGTGATAGAGAGATATCTGAGCTATTCAATTTTGAATTCTAGTTGAATTAAAAGCCTCCAGAGCCTTATCGAGTAATTTTCTGCAAGATTCTTAGGATGAAAAAGCAGCAGGTATACTTGGTCGTCTAACAGCGCCAAGCCAGAGGTACTTGACGAGCGCTAGCCAGTCGCGACCTAGTGACTTTTCCCTTCTTCTCGGTTTCCCATCTGTCACGACCGCTTTCGACAACCTTGGACCTCATCAAGCAGCAAACGACACCCCGGAGAGCCAGCGCGAAATCAGGGTTCAAGCAACGACTACCACATCATCGGGTGACTTTTTCAATCAGGGGTCTTCAGTGCGATCGTTGCGACTTCTGTACTTCATCGCTCCGACTCGTTCTTCGTCGCCCAGTCACACGAAGGGCGACGACGACGGCATAGGACGAGTCCCCGGCTTTCGACCACCGACAAGTCAAGCTCTCGGTTGGACATTGGCGTTACCTCTTCGGACTCACCATGGCGGCCAGAAAATTGCAACAAGAGGTCGACAAGTGCTTCAAGAAGGTGGCAGAAGGAGTAGCCGAGTTCGAGGCCATCTACGAGAAAATCGAGCAATCCAACAACCCGGCTCAGAAGGAGAAACTGGAAGACAACCTCAAACGCGAAATCAAAAAGCTTCAGCGGCTGCGCGACCAAATCAAGACATGGGCGGCAAGCAATGACATCAAGGACAAGGCTCCTTTGCTGGAGCATCGGAAACTGATAGAGACGGTTGGTCCCTCCTCGGCGCCACCCTCTTTACCAGATCCCTACTCAGAGACTGACCGTGCCATCATGATTATCTTTTTTTAGCAAATGGAGAAGTTCAAGGCCGTGGAGAAGGCAATGAAGACAAAGGCGTACTCTAAAGAGGGTCTGTCAGCGGCTACCAAGTTGGACCCCAAGGAACAGGCCAAGGTCGAGGCGGGCGAGTTCCTGAGTAGCATGGTGGACGAGCTGGAGAAACAAATAGAGACGCTAGAGACCGAGACCGAGTCCGTACGAGCGACGACGAAGAAGGGAAAGGGCAACGCAATCAGGGCGGAGAAAATAGCCGAGATCGAGCAATTCATCGAACGGCATAAATGGCACCAAGGCAAGCTTGAACTCATCAGGCGATCTTTGGAAAATGGCGCCGTCGATACAGATCAGGTCAACTCGATGGAAGAGGACATCCGGTACTACATTACAGATGGTATGGGCGACGAGTACATGCACGACGAGGACATGTACAACGACTTCGACCTGGAGGACGACGAAGGCGTGTACGGCGCGAGTCAAGAAAACGAGAAGAGCTCCTCGCAAGACACCCAATCGGTCCCAGATGAGGCGACACCCGATGCGGATACAGCGTCGAAGGCGGCCAGGAAACCGCCAAAGGATGCGGATGTCACAGCCCGGAAACCTTCAGCACAGGCCAAGTCCCCTTTGCCGGCGTTGGCCACGTTACATACTCCGCTGTCCACGATCAGCGCCGTCCCCTCAAGCGGTCCTACCATGAAGCCCGCATCATTACCGACAAGACCAGCGGGAGAGGGGCTCAAGTACGCCTCTGCAGCCGCCGCAGCTGCAGCGAGCGACAAAAACAACGTAGGGATATCACCCCTACCTCCACCGCCCGGTGCTGCTCCGATAGGAACGTCTGCTTTGCCGCCAGCGCAGCCTAGGACGAGTGCGACAAACTCTCCGGCGAACGCATCCGTTCAACCGGTTTCCTCATCGTCACAACAGGTCGAGAGCAAGCAGCCCGCCTCCGTCCCTTCATCCGAACCCGAGGCAACGAATCCACGAATCGTCAAGAAGTCCAAAGCTGCCGGTAAGCAGTCCATACCGCCGGAACAAGGCAGCTCACCCAGTGGTATGCATACCTCATCGTCCCTATCAAAATGGACCAGACCTTGGCTGACTAAAAAAAAAACAGGAATGCAAGCGAATGGTACTGCGAACGGCATCAAACCGATCGTCGAAGAGCCCGAGGAGGAATCCATCTATCACCTGCCCTCATCGCTGCAAGACTTGGTGGACTCATACGAGATGTCAAGGAGGCGGCAACACCCGCCATCGGCACCGTCAACATTGCGGATGGTGGCGCTGAGTCAGGCAACGTGCCCCGACATCTCGGATGCCGACGTGCCGCGAAACTATCAACCTGACGTTCCCGTTCCGCAAACCGGTGCTGGGTTTCCGCGAGAACCACTTCCCATATTCGATGACCCGAGACTATACTCCCGCATAGACACCGACACCCTGTTCTACGTTTTCTACTACAAGCAGGGCACGGCGCAGCAGTATCTGGCCGCCAAGGCATTGAAGAACCACAGCTGGCGGTTTCACAAGCAGTATCAGACCTGGTTCCAACGACACGAGGAGCCCAAGAACATCACCGAGGAGTTTGAGCAAGGCACGTACCGTTTCTTCGACTACGAAAGTACATGGTAAGGAGTCACGCCCACATGAATTCAAGCTCTCCCCAGCGCTAACTGGAGGTCTTTTAGGATGAACCGACGGAAGGCAGATTTCAAGTTTGCATATAAGTTTCTGGAGGATGAGGTGTAGGAACATGGTTTTTGGTTCAGCTTGGGTTGTTTCACTACCGATACCTAGAACGCTATGATGTTTGTACTTTTTTCTTTGCCCATCTTCTCGCCGAGAGGGGCACGACGTCGTTCCAGCTTAGGGCGTTTACAGTACAATAGGCTCGGCAGACAGGCGGCTCAGACCAGTGAGACGTAACGGTTTGTTCGAGTCGCAATAGATGACGCAACATCTGCGTAGATTGCGTGGCACGGGTCGGCATGACATGAGCAACTCGTGATGTTTTCTGCTTCCTCTCTGTGACTTGTGTGTTGGAGCGTGCTGCTCACCATTGCGTAAATGACTGCCCAACAGGCATCGGAAGGAAATTGTCTGCAAGTCGGGCGGGCGCGGAAGCTTCCAATGAGGGAGGCTGACTCAAATGGCGCGCGTCTGGATGGAAGTCCGGTAAAGGAGGCAATATTGCTCGTCAAAGGGTGAGGCAAGGGACATGTGCCGCCTACTGCAAGTACTGGGGGAAGTTATTGGTATTGGTAATGCTGCTATGGTGAGGTAGTATTGCCGGGTATTGATGACCTCCAATGATTTACTGGAAGTGTTTGGTGAGCATGAGCACTGTGCACAGTGTCGTGGTCTTGGGCATGTCCGCCGCGGCTGCCTGGCACCTGCCCTCAGCTTGGCTAACCTCAGGCATGCCGCGCAAACACACCTACCCAACAAGGCAATCAATAGGCGCGGTGTGCCTCACACTCCCAACACCTCCAAACGGACGACAAGAGACGCATTCTCAAGCATTCCTCGGCGATGACTCTGAAATCCAAGCAACGTCCGTTGGTCGTCGCACAGCGCGCGGCGCCAAACACACGGCATTCTAGGCAGCGACGTTGAAGGAGGGGGGTGTCAGATAGGCCAGGCGGACTGCTAGGCTCTCTGAGGTACATGGAAGCAGTCATCTCGCGGGGACGGTTGCTCAATTGGGTGAGTTCCGTGCGAGGAAGCCCTTCTCCTGCGGCTGATGACGCTCGTGACGGAGAGACAGGCTGCGGTAGGCATGCACGAAGATGGAGGTCGGGACAGGGACAGCGACACCTTGTGGGACGTGGCGGCGCCAATTAGGCGATAAGCACTAGGTGACTCCGTACAGACAGACTGACGTGACTGACTGACGACAGACAGACGCACTGGGCTCGTTCCCGTGCTGATTACCAAACGAGAAGGACCCTTTAGTTACTACTTTTTTTTCCCCTCGACCTGGCGGGCGAACCATGCTCGTTCCGTGGGAACGACAGATGCTGGTGACGGGTCCGGGCAGTGCGGCGCTTACCGCAGCCGGATCTACTAGTTACACCAGGGGGTCAGAGGAAAACGGGCTGGCTGGAAAGCCTACTCCTTTGACTAGAGAGCCTACTGTTATAGGGACTATATAGCTTATTTAAAGCGGGGAGCTAATACTATAATTTTTATATAAAAGCCTTCCCCTTATTAATTAATTTTATATTTTATATAAATTATTATTTTTTTAAACTATTTTTAAAGTTTTTTATAATATAATTTTATATATAATTTATTATATACTATAAAATTATTATTTAGTATTAAATATAATTTTTATAATATTATAATAAAAATATATAAAATTATTATTTTTATAAAAA
>JADHZA010000219.1:0-36903 GCA_018831705.1 Torrubiellomyces zombiae
GGGGCCCCCCCCCCCCCCCCCCCCCTTGGATGGATCAGCGTTGGGTCGAGCGAGCCAGAGGGATTCATTAGCGCTCCCGCTTGCCGCTGCCACCCACACATCGAATCAGGCGGCCGTGTTTGGAGACGTTTCCGTTCCGTTCCGTTTTGTCTGCCTGTCCGTCTCTGTTTTCCTTTCCGGATCTGTCTGTCAAATCTCTCTCTGTCTTAACCGCCCTCCCGCACGTCGGCGGCTTCGCCCGTCCGGGGTGGGAGGGGGCCTTAGGGGCCTCATGGCATGGGCTGGGGGGGCGATTGGCGCCCGTCGTGGAGAAAGAAGGAAAGATTCCAGGGCCAATGGGGGCGAGGGTATGGGGGCGTGGTTTTCGTTCGTTCGTCGACGTAGCAGCAGCCAAGCAGCGACACTGCCAGGCCCGCTTCTGCCCTCCTCTACTTGGATGTCATTCGTCGAACCTGATCTCATGTCTCTGCCCGACGTGCGTGCGTGCGTGCGTGATGATGTGCGCCTTGCTCTCCCAACCTAACCTGGCACGCCTGGCTCTCTCCCCCAGCTGCCGAGGTGAGACGGCGCATCAACAAGCGCGCGCATCAACCGTCCACGCACCCAACCTCGTGGCTGGCTGCGCAAGGTTCCTTCCTCCTCGTCACATCGTCGGGTCCTCAGGCGCTGTTGCTCCGTGCTTTTCGCCCTCTAACGCCTACTAGTAGTACGACAACGACCCTTACTATTCCGCCAGTCTTTTACAAGTACTACTGCATACTTGTAGTACTATCGTCTCACCTCACACCTTACTCCCCCTCTGTTCTTCTTCCTCGCTGCCGACCCTGGCTCCCATTGTCGGTTCCGTGAGCTTTGATACCACCACGACCAGGCCGCACCACCAGCTAACGGCCCAAGCCGCCATGAACGCACATCCTGGACAGCGTCGGTGAAGTCAGCTATCCTCATCCATTCACGACGGACTCGATCATCACCTCTACCGCCGAAGAGGTCGTTTCTCTTCACCCTGGTCTACTCTTCTCCATCGCCTCTGTCGCAGATCTTTTCGTTTCACTACCCCGGTACAGGTCCTGAATCGATGGGCATTGTTCCCCTATCTTCGACATTGCATGCGAACGCCTTTGTTAAATGGCCTCGAACCTCCTGATCCCAGCATACACCCCTTCTTCTTATCCTGCTTCTTCTTCTTTGCCTTGTCCTGTCCACTCGCCTGGCCTCTTGACCTTTCTCCTCTGCACACCTGATACAGGAGCTCTGCTGTGCCGGGCTACCTGCATGGTTCGTTCCCGTCGCCCTGATGCTGTGTGAACAAGCATACGTGCCATACATTACATATAACACATGTTCATGCTCTGTCCGCCTGTGACCCACACTCGAGTTCGTCACCCCCAAAGACTGGCCAGCTGCAGCGACTTTATAACCGGCCCTCCCTTCTTCGAATCCGGTTGTATCCATGTCCGTCTGCAATTGGCATAAGCACGTATTCGTCATCCGGCCAACTTCATTCTCCGCCCATCAGTGACCATCGTGGCAGCTTGCCTAGCATGAGTCCAGCCGACCCAGGATCCTCCGACTTACCGCCGCCCTTGTCACAGCTCGGGGAGCACAGCAGGAACAGCTCATCATCAGAACCGCTGCAAGGTCCAAACGAGCCTCCGTCTCTTCAACTTGACGAAGAAGCTGCCTTGCCGAGCTCGAAACCTCGACCGGACCCTTACCACATCAACAAGGTGGTTACTGGTCTGCCTCGCTCACAGACCTTTGAGAGGCAAGTGTTGGAACAAAGACGACATTTGGAGCCCGTTGAAACTCCTGTCGAGCCCAGACGAGCAGCATCGGCCGACAAACTTGCTCGAGAGCGCGTCGCTGCTTCGGGTAATATCTCGCCACTTGGCTCCCCTAACGTGTTGCCAAGCTTGTCTTCTTGGAACTTTGGCGGTCATTTCCCTCATCAATTACCTTTAAATGGCCCAGTAAAGACGAATGGGCGACAACAGCCCCCCCTTTCGGACCTCAGCAGGGACAATGATCCTGAATCGACTCACAATGGCACTTTTCTGGGTGACACCTGGTCATGTACAACATCGCAGTATGACGAAAAGATAGCCAATGAGTTGGATGGGGTATGGATTCTGAACCTGAGCATGCGCTACAAGAATGATGCACGAAAGGAGAAGTTCTTCATAACGTATCGCCAGATGGAGTCCATTTGGAGGAGGGTCACCGTCTCGCTCGATTACCATGGTGCACTTCCCGAATCTCTAGAGATGGACATTGAAAATGCTTCGAGTCAAAGTGAGAAGAGCGCCATCATCTACAACACTATTCGCGACAGCCTCGGCGACATTCAATTCTACGACACAGTAACAAATCTAAAGTTGCAGACGTATCATGAACGTCTTCACGTTCATGTTGTCGAAGACGGTAATGTCAGTTTGTGCTTTGTATTCCAACTACGGACATAGTTCGATATCATGACCTCGTTTCAGGGGAGCTGACTCTTCTGTCTACCAGGAAATCATCGAGTATCCGAAGATTGATCGCGTCGCCTATCTGAGGTACAGACTGGTTCCCGAACGCGACATTCGGTTTGATTCGCACATGGGTTCTTTCGTTTACAAAGTCTTTGTGGACGGCCACGTACTCATCAAAAAGGACATTCCAGGCCAAGACACTCTCGAGGAATTTCTCTATGAAGTCAACGCGCTCAAACGGCTTCAATTCTGCAACGACATAGTTAAGCCATACGGGCTTGTCGTCGACAATGATGTTCGATTTGTGAAGGGGCTTCTGATTCGCTTCGCGGGAAAAGGCACCATGTTTGACATGATTTACAACAGCAACAAGGCGGGCCCTGATGGAATACCATGGCCGCAGCGAGAAATCTGGGCGAGACAGATTATTCGCGGCTTGGCGGCCGTCCATGGATCGGGATTTGTCCAGGGCGATTTCACTCTGACAAACATCGTTGTGGATGATGTGGGCGATGCGAAGCTCATAGACATCAACAGGAGAGGCTGCCCCATAGGTTGGGAACCTCCCGAAGCAGCGGCGCTCCTCAGGGCCAAGAACTGCATCGCCATGTTCATCGGTGTCAAGTCTGATCTCTACCAGCTGGGCATGGTCCTATGGGCCTTGGCTACGATGGATGATGAACCAGAATTTCAAGCACGACCACTTTTCCTACCGTCCGACGTCAATATCCCCGATTGGTACAGATCAATCGCCGAGATTTGCCTCAATGCCGACCCGAGGAAACGTCTTGAGGCCTCGGCGCTCCTCGAGAAAATTCCCTCTACGGCTGGGATAAAGCCGCAAGCCATGGGCGAGCTGCCGGTCATCTCTGTCGACGACGGCCACGGGATCAGCGAATATATCGTGGACGCTCACCACAATGACTTGCGGTCAACGATTAGGAGTGTGGGATCTGAAAGGAGCTGGTCACAATCGTGTCGCACGTACGGGGACAGCGCCGGCTATTACGACATGGAGTTGCAGTACCAAAGGCGTGGACGCTCTCCACCAAGCCGGCTCCCGAGCCCGGATGATTACCAAGATGCAGGGACCAAAACGTTTAGTACAACATCTTGGGCTGCGAGAAAGCACGTGCGATCGTCGTACAGCGACACTGCAGAAAATGATTCCGGCTTCGACGGCGCACCGCGGAGGCATCCGGATCCAAAGGGCGTGATTTCCATCACGGGTGATGAAGACACTAGTCAGCTTCATAGGTCCGGTACTGATCAAGGCGCGGGACTCGCTCTCGAAGTCAAGGAGGCGCCGATTGTGGAAATGGAACCCACCCAGCACGAAGAGAAATCCATCACGCAAGTGCAAGAGTTGATTGTGGGAGCAACACCTGGAACCAACAGTGCACCGAACCACTTCGATTCGGCTGAAATCGGAGGTGCGAAGCTGCTGTCAAGCCATTCGTTGGACGACAACTTGGAGAGACAGGGGATGCACGACGAAACTCAGGAACTGCGTGGCGATTCTGGCGAGAAGTTCTCTGGGAGATGCTATGCTCGTGGAGCCAGGACCGCATCGATGAATTGGCACCCGACAACCGAAGGCGAGCGGGTGTTAGAAGAAAACGGAGAATTGAACGATGATAACGCACAGACTCAGGGGAACACAGAACCCACATACGAACTGATGACCGACAGAAAACAAGCAGATACAGACTATTGCGCGGCCGGGAATGCCGCCAGAACCATACATGACGACAACGGGGGCGTACCATTGGTGTTTGAGCGGGACGGATCGGACTTGTCTTCCAGCTGTACATGCGTACCTTTCTCTATTCTGAGCGGGATTGGGGCCGGGCTCGAGGATCACGGGTCCAAGGGTCTCGTGCAGGGGGCCATGGACGATGATTTCAAGGCCATGATGCCAGCTGCGTCGGCAAGGTTCACTCTAACAGAAGCAGACGCCCACGCTTGATGAGGGCACTGTGACTGCCCAACGCGGCAGGACAAGATGACTGTGTACTTGTAGAGGCAGCCATAGGCGAAGACGACGGTGTTTTGGCCATTTTTGTTATTTACTGCTGTACACACTCACCAAATGGACCTTGGCGGTGACGCACATGTCACAGCACTTGAAACGTCATCACTTCTCCATTGTATTTGCGTAGAGACTATCTGCCAGACTCCAGTGATTGCTAGTCGGCACTTGGTGACAGCCGGATGAAACCAAAAGGAGGTGAATGCAAATTGGATAGCTTTCCACCGGTCACAGCGCAGCAAAACGCATGACAGTGAAGATGGCGAAAGCAGGCCACTTCAGGTATGACGAATATTATATGTAAAAGGGGTTGGTTGTGCGAAATCATACTGACGCCATCGGCAGCCAGCTATCAAGCTCGATGCCGGTGTAGAACTTCCATCTTAGAAAAGGGTCCTCCGCTCCGGATCCGTGGTCGAGGGCCAATCGGGGGATTATCATACACCTGCTACACCTGCCTGCCGCATGTAGAGTTGTTATGCCTCGATATGGATCTGTTCCGGAAGATGGAACGGGAAGCGGCCGGAGAAACATCGGGTAAAGCGGAGGCGGGACACTTTTCTGTTGGGGAAGGAAGGGGCGGTCGAGACGTGTAATCACAAGCTACATAGCACGTTTCTACCTGTATACAAGTACTCGGTCAAGGTCGCCTCGGTAGGAGAAATAAAGAGAAAATCGATCAAGTGAGCCGAGGTAATGATTAGAGTCAAGTCAACGGCATTCGTTGCCTCCAATGGAACCCGAGTATTATGGAGCTTATAGAAATCTGTTGTAGATGAGCTGTGGTACTTTTCATACCAGCAGTAGGTATGTACTGATATGAGTATCCAAAATTTTACCAAACTGCAAGCTGAGAGAGATACCACAATATGATGATATTGAATGAAAAGGGGAGCTTTTCACCGAGGTCGAAAAAGCATCACAAGGGTTCTGCTGGTGGCGGCGAATGGCAGCTTTGCGATGACCTATTCTTATGTACCACTCGTGTTGAGTGGTCGACAGCCCTGGCAAACCCTGGCTTGCGTGAGTGACGGCACTGGGTCCTCGGTAGAGTCGTATTGACGAGAGCTTTTTCCATGCACGCAGGGACAAACCCCACGCGCCTCCCCGATGGGGGTGGGAACGGCAAGCCAACGCGTTTTCTACAAGTAAGGTACACAAGTGGGGGCCAAGCTCCCAAAAGCAACCTGCCACCTGCCAAGGGTCGACACATGAACAGGGGGGGCAAATTGTTGGGGAAATGGTTGGGTCCGAGCGTGGTGACAGTTGTTCGATCGGCTAACGTTCCACCGAGCACACTGCACTCCTGTTGCTTGCGGCGCTTGCGTGCTCACTGCTCGTGAAGCAGCAATCATCTTGGCCACGGACCAAGATTGTATCTATGGGTCTCATGCTGTTGTCGGTTTTGGTAACCGCGATTCTGTTGAAGCAACCTGAAAACAGCAAGAAAATATCACCAATCGTCAGGAAGGCCAGTACAGAATGTATCAACCCACGACTGCAACAGTAAGTACCAGTAATAACACCTACATACAGTCATGAATCATCAAAATCGTTTTCCAACCAGACCGCACGTCTCGACTGCAGTCACAACGTACGAGTGATGCCATCTTCAGGGCCCAAGAAAATGCTGGGCTGTGAATCCTTGCATCGAACCGTGGCCCAGAGCCTGCAGAAAGCTGCGTGGAAACGCCTCTTCGCGGTGGCGGACTCCCCATCGCCCTTCTGTCGGCCGGGCCCAGACTCTAAAAAACAAATTGATAACAGATGCGAACACTAAACACGCGAGGTACAGGTAGGCAATACCTATCGAGGCCAGCTCATACCCGTATAAGCTTCGTACATGCTTGTAGCAGCTCAACTCTAATGATACTTAGACACCCAAGTACCCATGCTTCCTTTGACCCGTACCCGCCAAAAGCCCTTGCCGCTTTCCGCCCCAACCGTCCTTGCCTCGCAACTCCACTGCTGCATTCGCCCCCATACTTTAATTCACTTGCCCTTTGGCTGGCATCGCCTCTCATCCTTTTATACTTAATTTTCGCCGCCTAATTCCTCATTCTTCCACCACTACATCTCATCACCGTCTTGCACTCGTTTCTGCCTGACGTCGACTTTCTCGAGTGCACCTGCTTCCTTTTTCATTTTTAGTTTTGTTTGTTGTCTGCGCCGAGGCTGGCAGCAAGTATCTGAAGAACGCCCTTGACAAGTTCTGTCCCCACGCGAGGCCTACAGCACTGGGAGAGCGCGAGTACAACTTTTTTTTCGAACATGGCCGCCTCGCAAGTGGCTGCGCAGGCTGACGCCTTTCCTGATGGCACAACCGAATACACGCCTCTTCGATCCAATGCCAACAAGCATGACACCAACAAGGTTCACATCGCCGACACACCCATGACCTGGGGCAACATGTATAAGCATATCAACTGGCTCAACACAACACTCATCATCTTTGTCCCCATGATCGGCTTTGTCGCCGCCTATTGGGTTCCTGTCCACCTCTATACCGCCATATTTGCCGTTGTATATTATTTTAACACCGGTCTCGGTATCACAGCAGGTATGGGACTTCTGACCTCAAGAGCCCGTCGCTCTTCTGCCCTAATTGCCTTTCCTCGATTCTCGAAATGGTACTGACGATCGTTTGTTCTATTAGGCTACCATCGTCTGTGGGCGCACACGTCGTTCAAGGCGACAACTCCCCTCAAAGTATACCTTGCCGCCGTGGGTGCCGGCGCTGTTGAAGGCTCCATTCGCTGGTGGTCCAGGATGCATCGCGCTCACCACCGCTATACGGACACTGTCAAGGATCCCTACTCCGTCCGCAAAGGCCTCCTTTACTCCCACCTGGGCTGGATGGTCTTCAAGCAGAACCCAAAACGGACTGGACGAACGGACATCACCGATCTTAACGAGGACCCCATTGTCGTCTGGCAGCACCGTCACTATCTCAAGTGCGTCATATTCATGGGCCTTGTCTTCCCTACCGTCTTCTGCGGCTTGATGTGGAATGACTGGCTCGGCGGCTTCGTCTACGGCGGCATCCTCCGTATCTGCTTCGTGCAGCAGGCCACCTTCTGCGTCAACTCCCTGGCCCATTGGTTGGGTGATCAGCCCTTCGACGACCGTAACTCTCCTCGTGATCACGTCATAACAGCACTCGTCACCCTTGGCGAGGGCTACCACAACTTCCACCACGAGTTCCCTTCAGACTATCGCAACGCTATCCAGTGGTGGCAGTATGATCCCACCAAGTGGTCCATTTACTTCTGGAAGATGGTCGGCCTGGCCTACGACCTGAAGCAGTTCCGCAACAATGAGATCGAAAAGGGCCGTGTTCAGCAGCTGCAGAAGAAGCTTGATCAGAAGCGCGCCGTCCTCGACTGGGGCACTCCTCTGGACCAGCTCCCTGTCATCAGCTGGGACGATTTCGTTGGCGAGGCCAAGAACGGAAAAGCCTTGATTGCCATTGCCGGCGTTATCCATGATGTTACCGACTTCATTAAGGATCACCCCGGTGGCAAGGCTCTCATTTCGTCGGCCATTGGCAAAGACGCGACGGCCATCTTCAACGGAGGCGTCTACAACCACTCCAATGCTGCCCACAACCTCCTGTCCACGATGCGCGTTGGCGTTCTTCGCGGCGGGTGTGAGGTCGAGATTTGGAAGCGGGCGCAGTTCGAAAACAAGGACGTCACCTATATGAACGACTCGGCCGGTCAACGTATTTCACGTGCCGGCTCTCAAGTCACCAAGGTGGCTCAGCCTGTGGCCAGCGCCGACGCTGCCTAGACTTGCATTTGACCTGTCCTTTTAGCGGTACTGTTTGGTTGTCCGAGCTTCGCACTAGTGGCCTGTCTGCGTTTCTGTTGCGCATCCAAGCACCATGTTATCATGAACTGGCGTTCGGGAAAAGGGGGGAGTGTAATATTTTTTTTGTCGTTGGAAGTTGGCTGCAATGATTTGCGTAAACACGAACGGCGGATGATGAAAAGACTGAGCATTAGATAGAGGTCTTATTTTGGGCACAGGGCGCGTAACGCAAGCCCTTCACGACCAATACAAGAATCATTACACATCTCTTTGACCCCGTCGTCGTATCGTGTGTCGGGAATGCGACACGTTGAGGGAATGTGACCCGGTGGTGCATGAAAGCTAGGGAACCGCCATCCTGGTCTTGGTCATGATCATCTCGGAACTCTTGGCCCATATGCCATCAGGTGTCTGTCGATAGCACAGCAGACGCCCATCGTCGCCTGTGGTACCAAGGATCTGACCATCGTCATCGAAACCAACCCTCCAGACGGGTGTGCGATGGTTATTTAAGAGCGAGATCTCGCGACAAGTGTGCTTCACCTGACCGGGCTGGCCGGTCCAGAGCCTTTCCCCGGCGTTCCCCGACTTGGCGAGGCTGGCGCTCAAGCTCGAGGGGTGGTGTGCAAGTTTCTCGGTCGAGGCTGGCTCGTCTTTCGCAGGCGGTTCCTTTGGCGTGGCCTGCGTGCTGGGCTTGAGCAGGTCAGCTGCCGCCCAGGTTTTGCCATCCGACTCGGAGTAGGGAGTGTCCAAACGGAAGACGCGAGCATAGCCGTCCTGGCAGGCCGTGGCGATCATGTCGTAACCCCGTATGTTGCCGGGCGCCCAGGCAAGGTCTCTGACCAAGCCACGATGACCGGGGATCTCTACAGCGAGGTAGAACTCCCTCTGAGCCAGCGCAACCCCATAGGATACGGTGACGGTGTCTCTCGTTCGATAGACCTTGACGGTGTCCATGCCCGCGACGACGAGACCTAGGGAGTCGGAAGTGACACCCGCACGAAGCGCGGTGTAGCAAGGCTCCGGGTTGGGGTCGAAGCGCACCCTGAAAGAAACTTCTTCGCCACGATTGGGCTTGGGACAGATGGAGAATTCGTCAATTGACGAGTACTCGGAAAGATTGTCAGGCTGATCGTTCTCGTAAACGGTCAAC
Organism: Torrubiellomyces zombiae; assembly: GCA_018831705.1. Lineage (NCBI taxonomy): Eukaryota > Fungi > Ascomycota > Sordariomycetes > Hypocreales > Ophiocordycipitaceae > Torrubiellomyces > Torrubiellomyces zombiae. Next base: position 9,473 of record JADHZA010000219.1, read on the forward strand.
CGGCCATCTGTTGCCAACAGGGCCAGGTAGGTATGACGCGTCTCGTCATTATGCTTCATTGAAAAGGAGCGATAGGGAGCCTTGGCAGAGCGGGTATCAAATGCAGGGCTCCCACCGGCGGAACGACTTGCGCAGAAGCGACGCCCAGGAGCCGCTGACGGATCCTCAGCCCAGAGCCTGAACCAGCCCTCGATACCGAGAGAAGCAACGAGGTTGGGGTAAATGGTGGCGGGGAGCCATTGCAACTGATGGTAAGCTCGGTCAGACATGTTTGTGCTCGTCTATATTTTATAACGTTGCAGGCCAGACATGAAACGCTGCAACAAGGGCATTGAACAGAACCTACCTCAAGAACCTCGCCGCCGTGAGCAGACCAGGTGTCGCACAGGCGCCACGTGCCGTCCTTATGTCTGTTGAAGACGCGGATCTTGCCATCGACGGAGCCCGTGGCGCAACGATCGCCATAGGTGTTGAAGGCTATGGCTTGCACGAGGTCTTTGTGGCCGTGCTGGAGATTCAGGTCAAAGTAGGGCTTCTCGTCGCCAGGCGAAGGCGGCGCCGAGGCGGCCATTGTCGAGCCGCGGTGCTTTTCTGTCGTCGAAGGATAAGTGTAGGAGGGAACAGAGAGGTTTTTATGATGTTACGAGAGCGGAAGACGAAAAGTCGCACACGGGTTTGTGATTGCAGACATGAGATGCGTCATGATGCTTTGTATGTGCAAGTCGAGGTGAGGTCGCCGTAAAGTGGAGAGCTTTCTCTTGAGTGCCTGGCTAGCGCATGCGATGGAGTTGGGGGCGCAATTATTACGTTACCCGCATCCAGCTCTTCAATATCTTCAACCTAGCACTTCCTCCTAGCGGAAGTCCAATCGGCCGTCTATCGAACCGCGGGCGAGCTGGCCATGGCTCACCTCACCAATCCGTTGGCGACGACGTCCCAGCTTTACCAAAAGTCTTCTCTCTCTCCCTTGCCACAGGACCTGCAAGAGACCGTCTTCATTGCGACGCAATGCCTCACCCAAGCTGCCGGCCAGCTCCTGGATCTGCCCCAGTCCGTCACAGCCCAGGCCAACGTTATTCTGGCGCGATACTGGCTGGTACACTCGCCAATGAGCCATGAATTCCGCGTATGTTACCATTGTTGGAGTGGCATCGAAATCGTCACCAGCTCTCCCCTACTAACACGCTGTCTGCAGGATATTTCGGCGGCAGCACTCTATCTGGTGGCAAAGATGGGTCCCCTGCCCCGATCAACGCGCGATGTGTCCAACGTCTACGCATACCTATCATCATCCTCGTCTTCTCTATTCCGGAATGTACCATCTCCCGAGAACGATCCCACGTCATACTACCAGACTGAAGCCGACTACTACGCGTTCCAAACCAGTCTGCTCGCCCTCGAATCGCGAATTCTCCAGGCATTAGCGTTCAATACGCACGTCTCGCTCCCGCATCCTCTGGCCATCACCTACCTCCAGACACTCGATTTCCTGTCACAACCAAAATCCAGTATTTCCCGCCGGACTGTGCAATACCTCAATACAGCACTCTTGTCGCCTCAAATGTTGTACCTGACACATCAGCCACACGCCCTTGCCACGGCAGCCATATACAATGCCGCGCGCGATCTTGGCGCCAAGATGCCGGAATGCGAATGGTGGGAGGTATTCGATGTCGACAGGGAAGAGCTCGGCTTCTTGGTTGTTGCCATGCGTAGCCTCCCTGATTGGTTGCAGCAACGGAAGGACGAGCTGTCGACATGGAGAGATGGTGGTGTGCTTACTCGCAATATGATCCAAGAGGAGACGAGCAAGAGGGGCATCCGGATTGAAAATGGTGGCAAGCACGACGATGAGGAACAAGAAGTCATGAAGCTGATGGACGACCGATGAACTATCCAGGATCATGAAGTGAGCAGCTTCCATACACAGAGCGATTACGATTTACATATAGCGAGCCGTCAGGGACGTGGAGGCTCTTCTTTCTTGGAAATTGAGAAATCAAGATCCAGGTAGCTGTCCACAGACGCACATGTCGAGTTGCATGGTCATGCGCTCTGTATCGGGAGCTTTGATGCCCAAAAGCGATACATCAAGCCAACTTCAGTGGCTCTATGCACGGACCCGAAACTTCGACGAATCGGACCAGTTCATGCATCACGCAACCGCGGCACTCCACGTCATACTGGCGGTATCGGCATTTTACGACCAGTCATGTGCAAACAGTGATCCACCAGGAGGACTGGGAACATCAACGAGAGCCGTCTTGCCGTCGCCAAGACCTGTTCTACCTCCTTTGTATGCAGGTGCGCATGCCCACTGTCCTCATAGAGAGCATACGCCTCCGTTATGTCAACTCGCTTGATACATGGCCACTCGTGTACTGGGGATATCGAAGTGGGATAAGGCGCACGATACACCCGCGGACTGGCTCACCGCTGGGCTTTCCGCGGATGTATGGGTGTGCGGCTGAGTTTTCACGCAGATGACCTCTATGGTACAATGTCACAATACTAGGACCATTGGTTAAGAACACATTTCGCTCTGCCATCGACGTCCGGCGGAAAAAGCGATTGCATTGCAGATAGCGCAGCTAGGACGGTTCATCATTGATGGCGGTCGACAGATCAGTGTTTGTACTAATATGTAATAATCGAGATGGTCTCACTGGAGAATTCAACGATTCATCTCAGAAGTCGGCATAGCATTTGCCCCTAAAGCTGACCGACACTTAAAGGACCAAGGGGGGGTGTTAAGATGTTGCTGGTGTTTGACTTATTACTCTCAAGGGTCGCGAAACCCGGGTAGCAGCCCTTCCAACGGACAAAATCGCTTACTGCGTATGGATCTGACCGTGGTCGCACACACCTTGGGCTTACTGTTGCCACCATACGGAGTGCTCTACTCCGTCCGTGCTGGGGATCCTTCCGTGACGAGATGAATAACTGATTCTAAGTTCTATCTGTATGTAAATTAGGTGGTGGAGAAAGCGTTGCACATTATTGCCAACTAGACGGTGCACTCTAGCCGTCGCTTGTATGAAACAGGCGCGGGGGAGGCGACCCCGAAACACGGTGCTCGTTGCACGGGCACACGTAACGTGATGTCTACGATTTTGCATGAAACAACTGAGACAGACGTGATGGGAAGTTAAATTTCCGGAGCGACGTCGGCAGTGTGTTATGGACGCTTTCAGCTTCACACATACTGAATGCAACTGTCTAGTGCAGTCGACGGCTACGTGATTATATCCTGGTCTTTCTAGACAATCACACACAATGGCAAGCCGTAACGAAAGCAAGGCGGCGGCGGTTGGTTCTGCAGGTGGTGAGTTTGGTTAGGGAATCGTGTACCGTGTCCATGGAATGCTTCACTGTCCCATGACGCACGGTGCTGCCTGTCATGCACAAGCACGAGCAGCATACAAGTAAGCAGCAAACTGGGATCACCCTCCTTCCTCCAAACCTTGGTACGATTCGACGATCAGAGCGGTGGAACCCTTCTAGAATATCTTGATCCCTACTTGTAGCTTAATTACCTAATACCTGGGCTAATAATACATACGGACCCGGTGGCTCAACAAATCCAGCAGGAAGGTCCGACAGACGTCACTCGCTGCACGGACTTCTGGACCCCACACCCACACACAACCTCTCGCTGTTTAGCAGTGCTTTAATTAATCACCACGGGCACGGCAGGTTTGTTGCTCTTGGAGTCCTAAATCGAGGGCATCCAACAGGAGGATCTCACCCCTCTGATGACCCCGCCTCTCAAACCTGGCAGCGAGTGGCCTCGCACCTCCTCGTGTCGCGGCGCTATTTGCGTCACGAGCAAGAAGGAAAAAAAAGTGAGGCAGAAATCGCGCGTACTTGCACTGTCAGTAGTCCGGCTGACCGGATGCGACAAGAGTGCCGCAGGAGAGGGGACTCGAGTGAAAGAAGAACCAGTCCTTTTACCGCTTGTTCGGGACCGAACAGACCAAGTTTCCCTCAGTTGGCTGCCCATCACGGCCCCTTGTCTATGTAATTTGCGTCACACCCTCCAACTCGCCGTTGTGCCGCTCAGACCGGTCCGGCCCCCATCTTGCTCATCGAAACTCTACGTATTGCCTGGTGGACATTTCTCGGTCATTTTTGGAGAGGCTGATTGCGAGTGTGGTGCCATGCCATCTTGAGTCGTCCAGACCCTGGCCATGCGGCTATCTTTGAACAGGAGCCGTCGGTCCTCTCCCCCTCGACTTGCGAAATGCAGCGTAGACTCTAGCAGAGCACAACCTAATGAGAGGGCAAACCTTGGCTTCGGAAGGACAGCGTTTCTTTTTTTTTCTAGACCGCAGATCTCCACGTAACAAATCTAGCGGTCTACTTGTACGATGACGAAATCCATGCTTCTCAGGCGCTGAAACGAATCCGTTTCGCCTGTCGGTCCTGCGCAGGCAGCCGTTTTACGGCGCTGTTTCCACCGACGATCGGGGGGCCCCAAGGGGATCTGTTCCCCGCTCCAGTCACTAGCCAAGGGGACCAACGAGATGCTGCTCTCTTTGCGGAACCAGTAAATGGCTCACCATTTGTCAAGTCCGCACGTGTGCACCTACAGTATCCCGAGGGTAACGGAGCGCACACCTAATCATACTAGGGCCGGTTGACGCTCCCCGGCCATGTCAAATCTACTGTATCTGCGCGCCCACACCACACCAATGGAACCCCCGGGTCAGGGGATCCTGGAAGGGAACAGTTACTACTAATACGGAGTATGTGGGAATGAGACGTTGGCCAGCTGGGGCCTCTGTCGGAAAGACGGCACTCGTTTGCCCAGTGGAGCCCCATGGCCAATCTTGAATCCCCCGAGAAGTCCGTAGATAGCTGCGACTGGTGCTAGTTGAGTGATTGTGTGCCCTTCTCGTGGGCGCGTTGGGGACCTTTGGCGAGGGCACTCACTCACGCACTCATAAATGGGCCGTCTCCCAACTCTTGCCGTCCCCTAGAAGGAAGGAACTTTTTTGCTTGCTCATCTTCATTCCAAAACTGATTCCCACGCGCTCACATATTGCCATATATCGATTGTGTGGTGATTATTTCTACCAGTCCATCACCACTACTTATCTTGCACTTTGCCACGTGCCTGCTTCCCTAACCAAAACCTTCTGGAACCACCTTCTGGAACCTGCATCGAAGATGGCTGGCCCTGCAGCAACCTCCCCGTCCGCTACGCCGACCGAGTCCACAGCCACGGCGTCCCCCAACAGCTTCGGCCACAATCGCGGAATCAAGTTCCATATCAAGGCGGGCAATGCTCGCTGGGCTTGTACCCTACAAGATCGTGCTGGCTAGTATGTCAAGAGCCCTGCTGCTCCCGCGCCGTGCCTCTGCCCTTTTCTTTCTCCATTCTTCGCTTCAACAGGCCTGCCATTTCATTCTTGACTAACACATTCCTCTCTTGCAGTGAACGTGCCAAAGCACAACGCACCAGCTCAATGGACTCGGTCCAATCCGACACCTCTACTGTCTCCAGTTCGTCCTTATAGACACACTTCCTGTCAACGCCTCTTCCGTAGAGGTAGATGATGTCTTGCGACGCCTGGTGTCCATGTGTCGTCGGAAGGAAGGAAGATATGCAGCCACATGAAGCGACGGGCGTTTGGTTTTACAAAACATTTTTAGCTGTTTAATTCTACACTATGGTGCGCACATGAACGAACAAATTGATCAGTGCATCTCTTACGAGACCTGCATCGCCGACTTATGGAAGGGCGCGGTGGCTGTCAGAGAGAGCAGGGCAACCAAAAGGAACTCGTGCTCTGGGAGCTTTCATTCTTGACAGTGCGCATCCATGGGATGTTTACCCTTTCCGTTCGGTTAGGAATGATGGGTGTTATGATATCTACTGTACGGACTTATTTCTTCTGTTTCGAGTCGAAATACCAAGCTTTACAAAACATTGATGAAAGATGGATCTAGAGGTTCAGAAATAGAGAGAAAAAAAAAATAAAGCTTGTATACAGACGAAAAGAAGTTCCACCAGTGTAACATGGAACAAATCGAACGCGGAGAAGAATACACAGAAGCCACGGATATGGAAGGTGATTAATACATGGAACCCTGCTAGTCCTGCAGCAGACAATTGCAGGCAGCAAGGGTTGGCGAACTGGAGCACATGTTCCTTAGACTATACTGATGGAGATAGTGCCCTGAATCATCTTATCTCTCCGAGAAGCCAGGGGCCAGGGGTTCACATTCAGTTCAACGGTTGTCCGAGCTCCCCTTGCCACTCGCCAATGCGAACCTACTTGTACCCTTGCCGATCGGCTGATTCGGAGCCCTTACGTTGGACCGAGACCATGATCTGTGGTTTATGTGTGTGCATCCTTGCGCATTAATGCTGCGTATTCCCTTTTCACCAACGCTTTAGCAACAGAGCTAGAAATGGAAAAACGATCAAACAATGATGGACTCTTTCCAATTTCTGCTGGAAATTGAACGCTTTGGTGCAGTGAGAGAAGCCCAGAGCGCATATCGAATGTCTGCGCGCCGAGACGCTCAACGTCTACGTGTCAATTGCGGAAGAAAGCATTTGTGTATTACTTGTATTGCTCTTGGGGCCGCTATGAAGTGATAATACCATCGCAGGCCAATTATACAACGGATGTTCTATTGGAAGATCAGATAAATGAGGATAAGGATGGTAGACAAGGTGCCAGCCACGCGTCTCATAATATGCCATGGCCCATGGGGAATCGCTGCCGCTGAACATCACGTGTGAGACGCGCATTGGCACATCCCTGTCCGTCAGCACTACGACAGGCAGCAAGACGTCGACGGGCATCGCGAACATTCGGGCAGGTTCGACAAACATCACGACATGGTAGTTAAAAGCGCTTGACTGTTGCTTTCCCAGAGACAAGTGGCTCGTGCTTTTCTTTTACCATGTCGCCCCATGTTTCTGTTGCCGACTACGAATCGGCACGTCTTCAACACCATGTCCAGCACTGAACAACAGCGAGAATCGACCCCTGACAAGATCTGGTACCCCTGTTCTTGCCACTGCGGCGCCACATCGTTCAAAATCCTCCATCAGGCCCTCGACACGACGCATCCAGAGCCTGCTGCGGCCGCCGTATGCAACTGTTCCATCTGCGTCAAGAATGGGTATCTGTTGATCTATGTTCCCCGTGCCGAGATCGAATACATTCACGGCTGGGACGAGTTGAAGAATTACCGGTATGCCTCCAAGACGCTCGATCATAAGTTTTGCGGGACCTGTGGGACGAGTGTGTGTATCGATTTGAATGGAAGATTCAAGGACGGTGATATCATTGCCATGAATGTGAGTTCACTTCACTCCCAGCCTAGAGCTTCTTTCTTTTGCGGTGGTTGGACAAGTTGCTGACTCTTTTCTGCAGGCACGGGTGATCAAGGGTATCGACCCTGAGAAATTGAAAACGTATTCTGTAGATGCAAAGAGCTTCCAACCAGAGTATAACGTTTGAGATGTCTCAGGTGGCGGCAATTGAGGATGGACGGACGCACGACGGTACTGGTCTTGACGCGTGCTGTGGTCGTTGCGATTGGAACGCGCATTTCGGCGATATGGTTATGTATTCATCTCCATGGTTATCGGCGTGGTCAATAGTACTTCTCTTTCTGTTGAACTGAGCTGTTCCAGTTCTGCCTCCTTCCCTGCGCTTATTGCTAGTAATCACAAGGCATCAAATTGTCTACAACAGAGGTGGCGAGCGGCCTCCTGCTCGCCCTGATTGGTGCTCAGGTGGACGGACGGTCGGGAACTGGGGACTTGGTATGGGGCTACGCTGCGGGGGACCCCTACTTACTTGTACAAGCAAGTGGCGTAGGGAGTGGCGTATCGAGTACATGGGGCTCCCGACTGTCTGCGTAACAGTGACAACACGCGCGTTCAACTTTAATCCCGTCCCAGTCTCTAAATGGATGGGGTGGCAATGCCTGCTGACTCGGCAAAGACCACGCAATCCCCAGGCCAAACCTAGTGATATAATGCCTAGCACATACTAGAACCTTCACCAACTTCCTCCTCCATCTACCATTCGACTTGTTCACTCTCGGTCCTCCAAGTTCACTTCGACCCTCAATCTAGACCGTCCCGAACCCTGCCAATCGACCCAACCCCTCTCTATCCTAGCTGTCTCTCGAAACGCACAAGATGCCCGTCGTGCATCACGTCGTCCTCGCCTCAGGCGCCGTGGTGGCCGTCTCGGTGGCCCTCGCGGCCGCTATGGCCATGTACGAGTCTCCCGAGCTGCGACGCTATGCCGACGACGTGCGACGCCGTGTCCTGCTCGCTCTGAACAGCGTGAGCGACAGCTTCAATCCACCCGAGCGAGAAGAACCCCGCTTCAACAGGCCCGAAGACGCAGACGGCTTTATGCAATCTCGCCATGGCGAAGGCGCAGAGCCCGGCGTGGATGCCGACGAGGAATCACGTCGCAGACAGAGAGAAGAGTTGATGTACTGGAACTCCATCATGCTGGAAAAGCGACAGAAAGCTGCCTCTTCAGACGAGTCTATGGTTCAGACCGAAGCCCTGACGTCCAGGCCATCCGCTGTGGCAAGAGGCACATCTTTTGATGACTTTTTGCAAAAAGACAAGAGCGGCGCAGAGGGTACCTATGTTTTCAACACGGGTACCGACGTACGACGAGAAGCGGACGGATTGCGTCACCGTGGAGAAGGCGCTCGAGCCGAGGTCCCAGCTTTCTATTACGCCAACCCCTTCGCCGATGAACACCAAATTGACAGTCAAGAGGTCTTCGATGCAATAGCTAGCCATCAGCCTCCAAAGCAGCAGGATGAAGGGATGTCGGATATATACAGCGCAACCACAAAAGACGATGACTTTGCCGATGCTCGCTCTAAAACACTCGAGGCCACACCGCCTTTGGTCGATCTGGCCATCGCCCCTACAGATTCCTCGCTAGCAGCCGCAGCCCCGTCATCTATATCATCAGAAAGACCATCGGAGGAGGACGAGTTCATTTCGGCGGGACAGGACGACAGAATCGATGCTTTCGCCTCGATCCAAGCCTGGGCCCAGGACTCGAGCCGCAACTTCTACTCCCCGCTTCCGGTCACGCCCGTCGCACCAGAGTCTGAGCCAGACCTCATTAGTGAAGGGCAACTCACACCCACTGATTCCATGTCCATCATTGGCTCGGGCGAGGACTTTGCCAACGACGAGACGTCATCCAGGGTGGGTGAGACCGGCCGGCCGTATGACGTCATCAGCGAGAGCGACGGGATGCTCACGCCCGCGAGCTGGTCCGAGGTGGGCAGCGTGGTGAGCGAGCCGGAGGCACATGTTCCTGTTAGGGCCTGAGCGGAAGGAAGTTCTGGGATAGGTACTCTGTTTCAATTGTCGAGGCTCCATCGATGTTAATAGATTGGCCACCTCGAGGCAAGGCGTTGGGCGTGGCGGCATTGAGATTTGGAATAGGCGCTTCACACAATCTACCTGATCTGATTGGTCATTGGACCTGTCATATTTGCTTGCCAGGTCGGCATGGATTTAGCATGCGAAATTCCAGACGGTATGAGAACTACAATTTTATACGTCTTTCTTCAGAGACTGGCAATAGTCTCGCCATAAATCGTCGACCTTGACACCGACTAAATCCATCCAAAACGGTCCTTCTTCGTATTTCTGACATCGTAACCTCTCATTCAATCGCACAACCAGGCCCTCTCCGTACCTTGCTTCCAGATACTCCAAAAAATAGGCAGTATGCTGATAACCTGCATCCCATCGACCATCTGGCTGCTTCTCCCAATGCGGCGGCGCAAGGCCACACCTCAGCCGCACCCAGTCCGCTACACCTTCGATCAGACCGACAGGACAGCTGCCCATGCCGTTATGCTGGAAGCAATGGACGAGTTCATGCGTCACTACGCCGTCAATCTCGGCACTGACACGGTAGGACGGGATGCCGGCGACGTAAGGCAGAGACATGTGAATTTCCTTGTGGTCCGAGTCAAGATCGAGGCTCGTCGTATAGGCCACGCCAGGCATGTCACGAAGTATGAGGGTGACGGAGCGTATGGGCGGAGGAGGCTGTGAAGCGGAATAAGTCGTAGGCGTAGGCGTCGTCGTGGATGAGGGATAGAGCAAACGAACGACATTGGCGATCGACGCAGTCATGCTGCGCGAAGCATCGTAGGATTGAAGGAACATCCGAGAACCCTGGTGATGCAGGTCGCGAAGCTCAAGGCGAAGCTTGGGTTGCGCCGTAGTCTTTGCGCCGTTGTCGGTGGATGGTGCCTCGTCATGGTTGTCGGAGGAGCCCCCCGGCGGCCTGGGAACGGCGCTGGCGGCGGGCGTCATGGCGGGAGAGAAGAGGGCGGTGGTGGTGGTCGGGGTAGTGTCTGGGAGCTGGTGAAGCATCGGAGCGAGATTTTCTTTGTCTAAGCGTGTTCGCGATGAGTCTATGTTTCTATCACGGCTGCGTTGTGTTTGAGGGTCGTGAGACACCTATGGGCGTGTGTCTATGTATTCGTAGCTGTCGGTGTGAAGATCAAAGGTTATCTGGACGACTTCATGGTATGCATATGGTGTATTCATTCACTTGACATGGCCTTGAGAGGAGAGGCGAAGCAGGATGTGCAAGATAAGATGTAAACCTTATAGGCGGTGGGTGGTGAAGCCGTTGAGACGAAGCTGGAAGCGGGCCATGTAATACCGGGGCGGGGCCAAACCGATAAAGGCGGCGTGGGGGTTCTTGCTCTCCATAAACGCCCTCAACCCGTCTCTGTCGACGCGTGTTTGAATGGTTCTATTGTTCAAGATTACATTGACATGGAATAAATATTTGAGCTGGTGTGCATGTATGGACGTGGTCTTATAATACCGATGTCTCCATCAAATTGTCTGCAACTTAAGGCTCGTGAACCGTGAGACTCGTACAATCTACGGAGTGCGTACGATAAATAGCACATGCCCTTGATTCAAGGTTGGATCATTGTGCTCCATGTGTGGTATGTCGACGTGTCTCCCAGCCTAGAACTTGTACATAGGTTGCAAAAGCTAGAAGAGTGAATTCTGAACATCTCACATATCTGTACATACACACATTTGAGCAAGATATTCCGAAACGACAACGGATCAAAAGCCACTGTTTGTCAGAGGCGCCCGTGCGCCCCGAGTGGCACAGCAACGCTTTGTTGTCGCTCCGCTTTTATCGCCAGTGCCGCATCTGGTGGGCACCGGGCCCAAGTACCCTGCTACTTTGGTAATCTGGTGGGAACCTACGCAACTTGAGCGAGATAGCCGGCCACGTTGGTGTCACTGGCTACCTGTGCCGGGCCTTCTCTGTAATACCAGTTCGCCGCCCATCCGCCAGCTTCACCTCACTCGCATCACCACCATCTGCCTCTCCAAGCAACTACCTCAACCTCGTTGCTGTTTACACAGGGACAAGACCCGACAGATATAACCTGTACCTCGATTCCGCGCCTATGCCTGTCGCCAAGCGCCGTCTACTGCGACTCTAGCCCTCGGCCCAATGCTATCGCTGTTTCGTCGAACCACGCGCCGCTGCTCGCAACCACTCTAACACCGGCACAAACGGACGTTCTTTGCTCGTCTGACTCTGTCTACATGTATGGCTATATCCTTTTCCCATACGTCCCGTCCATTGTCCTTATATTCACCCTGCTTGGTCTCGATTCGGCCCAGCGACATGTCTTCTGCCCCTCCCCCCTGTTTATTCCATCACGGCCCTTCTTCGTCGACAGCAGAATAGGAATACTGACCGCAATTGCTGCAGCGCATAGCTTCTGAGGCCGCCTCCCCTACGCTTCCATCTCGCCAAATCGTGGCGCGGGCTCATCCATGGCCGACAAGCTCACGGAGAAGCAGGTCGCCGACCTGGTCACCATCCTCCGCAGCGATGCCACCGTCGATGCCAAAGTCCAGGCCGTGACTACGGTCAAGTCGGCCATCAAGCAACACAATGTCCCTGAAAACTGCGTCGCTCCCCTTTTCGAAACCCTACGCTCCGCCTCGTCATCCCAGCATACCGCCCTCGTCAACGCCGGATTTACCGCCTCGAATCATTTGTTGACGCGCCTGTCACGTCAGGACCCCAAGCTTCTTGCCAAGGAGGCCTCGCGCATTTTGCCCTGTGTCGTCGAGAAGCTTGGAGACCAGAAGGACAAGTTCCGCTCTCTCGCCATGCAATCTCTGGCCACGCTGTACGCAGCCGTTCCGGCCGACGTCGAGCGTTCTGTTCGCACCTCGGCACTGTCCGGCAAGAACCCGAGGGCCAAGGAGGCTGGTATGCAATGGCTTCTACAGGTACGGGCAGCTCCCAGTGGCAATCGCTTGCATCCTGGTTTCGTCTCTACGTGCGCTGACTTGTCGGTAACTTTTTCGCCTACCTTAGACTCACCAGGAACAAGGTCTGCAATTCCGAAGCTACGTGCCGCTGCTCATGGAGCTGCTCGAAGACGCCGATGGTATGGTTCGAGATGCTGCTAAGAGCACCGTCATCGAGCTCTTCAGGTTTGCAGCGCCCCCGATCGATATAGACCCTACAAGGTGCAATGACTGATTTCAAAGCAGAACCGCTCCGAACACAGCCAAATCCGATCTCAAACGACAGCTGAAGAACTTTAAGGTTCGTCCGGCTATTGAGCAAGCCATTGTGAAGTCCCTCGGCCCTGTGGTTGGTCGACCCGAGACACCATCTGAAAGGGCCCCTGTCTCTGCCCCAAGTCGCCCGAACCTCGCCGCCAGCGTCTCATCCCTGCCGGGCGATCGCCCAATCACCCCCATGATCGACTATCAGACCGAGACGATTGAGCCAATGTACGTCAATACTAGTCGCGAGCTTGACGATATCTTCAAGGACATGATGTGGCACTTCGAGGGAAGAGAAACGGAACAGAACTGGTTGAAACGCGAGCAGTCCATGACAATATTACGAAAGCTCAATGCCGGCAACGCGCCGACCGAGTTTCACGATACCTTTGTGGCTGGTCTACGCAGCATGCTGGATGGCATCATCAAAGCTGTCAATTCCCTACGAACAAGCTTATCAAAGGAGGGCTGTGGGCTGGTCCAGGACATGGCCACGTCGCTCGGAGCCTCTATAGATCCTATGGTCGAATTGTTGATGCAGACTCTCATCAAACTATCTGCCGGAACGAAGAAAATCAGCTCGCAGCTTGCCAATAGCACAGTGGATACGATTATCAGCAAGGTCTCCTACAGTCCTCGACTGATGCATCATATATGGGGTGCTAGTCAGGACAAAAACGTGCAGCCAAGGACGTATGCAACTGGATGGCTCAAGTCTTTGATCAAAAAGGAGTCGCACCACAAAACTCATGTCGAGCACACAGGTGGCGTCGATTTGATGGAGAAGTGCATCAAGAAAGGATTGGGAGATGCTAACCCTGGGGTCAGAGAGAAAACAAGATCCGCCTATTGGGCCTTCTGGGCAGTTTGGCCGAACAGAGCTGAAGTGTGAGTTTCCAGAGATGATACCGTTCCTTTCTTTGAGCGAGCTGATGCTAACTTTGGGCTAGGATCATGTCTGAGCTGGACGCGACGGCCCAGAAGCTTCTGAATAAAGACCCGAGCAACCCCAACTCTCCTAAGAAATCCGAACCTGCCAGACCTGGGCTCGGCTTATCGAGAAGCACCATGACGGCCAGCAAACCGAGTCTTCGCGAGGCAATGTTGGCCCAAAAGAAAGCCAGCACGGCGTCCAAAAACTTGCCTCCACGCCCGGGCTCCGCCATGGCCCATATCTCTCCAGTGCGAACAACATCATCAAACGCCCCCAGACAGGGGATACCACCATCCAAACCCGCAGGAACAAGGGCTCGCCCCGAATCGACCGTTTCCGTCAACGCCGGCGGCATGTCGGTGGCTCCTATGCGGCCTGCGAGAAGGCGCCCAGACGTGGCCGCTCGTCCAGCCACGGCTGGCCCTTACTCAGTGCGAGACCAACCGACTTCGATGGAGATGGGAAGCCCAGAGCTGTCCAAATCGAAGCCTTCAAGCCTCAGAACAAAAGAAACCACACCCAAAAAGGCTGATCCACAGCTACGCCGAGGCCATACCGCCCACCCCAGCGGATCAAGTATCCCATCGCCTTCTTCCTCGGCTGCCTCGAAAAGAATCGCCTCACCCCGTGGCAGCCCGACAATGCTGAGACAATCCCAAACGTCGATTCCTTCGCTAAGCCCCGGCAAGAACGAGGATGTGACGCTCGTGGTTCCGCAGCTTGCCAGTTTAAGCGTCTCGCAGCCGGCAGAGCCACAGTCGGTCGAAGCCGCGCCAACGACAGAGCCACAAGCAACAGCTATAGCTGCCGTCACGGACTCTCAAGCAAGGCCTCCATCGGAGACGCCTTCCCGTACGCTCAAGGTGTACGAGGATCCCTTCACCGAAAGTCAGTCTACCCCCAGGCCGACCTTTACGGCGCCTGTCCTTGAAGACAAGCCAATCAATGAGGATGCAGGCAACCTGCCCAAGATCAACAAGCACACACCCGACGTTGAGTGCTTGGACTCGCCAGAGAAGACTCGACAAAACTCGCGGTTGCTGGACAGCGGAATTGCCAAGATCAAAACCAAGAGCCTCGAGGTACATGGCTTCAGGAAGCTGCAATCTCTCATCCGTGACAACAAGACCACCTTTACCGACGACAAGTTCGAAGCGCTTTTGCTAGGCTTGTTCCGCTATCTCGAGGACCCGCTACCGGGCATGACGTCGGAGAAGATGCAAGATATCAAGGCGCAAATCTTGACTACGGTCAAGCTGTTACTCAAAAAAGAGCGCGAGAACTTCCTACCATATACTTCCAAGGCACTCGAGTCGCTGCTGCAGACCCGAAGTGGCCACGACACCAGAGCTCATGTAGTGAGTGGCTTGGAGCTGCTGGCTGAAGAGCTCGTTTCCATCGGCGACGCTTCCGAGATCGTCTCGGCCCTTTCCAAGCGCCTGCAATCATGCACGGATGATACCACCGAGGGGTGTCGCCTGCTGAGCATGGGGCTTCACGTGCTCAAGGAGGTACTCGACAAACGAATCGACTACCAACCCACCGAGAACGACCTCGTACAGCTCACGCTCCTGGCCAACCGTTGTCTGGAATCTGCCGACTCGGGTGTTCGCATGGACGCTGTCAAGTTTTGCGTCTCGCTGCACCAACGTGTGGGTGAGACGGGGTTCTGGTCTGCCTTCAAGGACGCCAAGGAGGATCCCAAGAGCTTGATCACGTATTACATTGTGAAGAAGCAACGCGAGCAGGGCGCTGCTGCCACGGTTTCTACCGATGTTGTAGCAGCTTCGTCTTCGACTTGAAGGGAAGATATGGGAGTTAAGGGGCGCTGTAGGAGCGACTTGATCACCGGGGGGCTGCACTATGGGGCGCTTGGAAAACAACCGGGAAAAGAGGCGTGTTCTTTGATTTTGCCTGCTTCATTCTTCACTACTTGTACATATCTTCAAATTCTGTCATGTCTCCGTGGTCAGACATCCCAGGCCATTCTCAGCCGTGGAATTAGGTCTTTTTACGTATTTCGTGTTACATTCTGGCTGGACCACATTGTATGTTCGACTAGACTTGTAGTTATTACTTTGCTTTCATCTGTTCATTGTAATCATGTGCTGCCGTTGAACCCACGACAAGAGCACCCAGAAAGTAGAAAAGAGGCATGTGTTCACGTTGATGCAAGCAAGCACAAACGACAAAGGCCATTGTTTGGCGATACACGCAAATCAAAAGCGGTATGACCGGATCTGTAGAGGTCGTATGAAGGGGAAGAAAGCTTGCTGATGAACCAAGAACTCGGCCCATCCGACACGCTCCAAACGATCGCCTAGCCATAGGAATGATGGAGAAGGAGTCCGAAAGATCGAGCGTCCCGGCCACCACATCTGAACCAAAGGCCGGCATCGTGGTTGCGACTGTTGAGACCAACGCGAGAAGAGGAGAAACGTTGGCGCTTGCTTGGGTAACACCGACAACGATAGAGTCCAAATGACTCCACGTTAGGGCAAAGAGGTATAAGATGGAAAAGTCCCTTACTCCTCAGAGCATGAGAGTGAACATGATGAAGGATGCAAGGCCAAATGAATCCTGCCTCACTGCGGTGTAATGGCCATGTGAAAGTCGGAGGCTTGGGCAAGCGTTTGAGTTGAGGCCAGACAGACGGTGGAGTCTCTGGTGCATCATGCTATGCAGAGATCGGACCTCTTGTGAAGGCTAACAGCTGATACGTAGCTTCGCAGAGGTAGTATCAAAAGCTCCTTGACGCGATGAACCAGGAAGCCCTGTGTCGAGTGTGATAGAAATTCGACCTGGATTTAATCGCTGCTTCTCTTGGAAAGGAGCACGACCTGGTCAAGGATTTGGTCTGGATCGAATCGTTGGTATTCTGTTGACGTGCTGTTATTGCCGTCCGGGGTTGTGACACCCAAGACGTTCCGTAGAGAACTCAAAAACTGTGACAAATATCAAGAGTCGTCGAAGATACGACTGATGTTTTCTATGACAAATTGAATCGCAATGTTCTTGGCGTGCATGTCGGTCATCTCGCGTTCAATGCTGAGATCCCGCATGATCGTTGGCGCGAACACTACTGCCAAATTTTTAGGGGGCATCTGGATACGTCGTCAGTACGAGACTATCTACTAAGCGCGGCATCTCGCGGTGCATACCAGATTCTCAGACTCGCGTCGAGAAACACGGTCCAGATGGAACATGAGGAATTCGAGACAGTCGCGATGTCTTTGGGGCATTGATGCGAACGTATTCCGAAGATGATCGCATCGCTCACTCTCATCCACAATGGCTGTCGAGGGTGTCAGCTAATCAACACATATCAACCCCTTCTCGGATGGCAAACTGACCATTTGATTCCAGTACCCGCTCATACACGTCAAACGTTAGTAGAGGCGTGGGTAGCTTGCGGAAATACTGCTTCAATACACTGGTCACGGAGGTAATGTCGAGATCGGGATCAGAGATGTCGAAGTTTTCCGACTTTTCGAATCCGTCCTTGATGGCAACGATTTGAGAATTACCCCCAGTCTTTCTGTAAATACCTTCTTGGTCCATGCCTCGAAGCTCGACTTCTTCAATGCAGCGGCTGACGACGGCGGGAATCTGGCGACGCTCATACTCAGTACGCTCAGACAAGTCGGATCCGAAGAGGGTCGATGGTGGCTCGGCTGGTGTTGGCATGGATACAACGTTGGTCGAAGCTGATTTGGGCATCGCGTTCTTCTTGCCGAAGAAGCCGAATCCCTGACGGCCCGGGTCCAACTGCGGTTTCATCTGGCCATTACCATGGGCTGCAGTAGCCGTGGAGTCGACTTGAGGGGGAATCATATTGTACGGCAAACCAATATTGTCATTAGCCGGTCCATGATGCTGGATCCTCTCGCGGTCATTCTGTTGGAACGCAACGACGGCTCTGTTGACGCCTTTCGCCACATTTTGGGCCATGGTCTTGGACCCTTTTTTCCAGTTGAACTTCTTCACTTGGCCCTTGCGAACCTGCACGACGGTCGGTCCAGATTCGACAATGGGCTCCTCATCCCCAACGAGAGTAGGCCCGGTCATCATGCTCGCAGCATCGAGATTGACTGCTGAACCGCTGGCGCCCTTGTTCTGGCTGTAGATCCCTAAGCCGTTCGGAGGCTTGGCCTCGCCTATTTGTGATTTGAAGCGGCCTTGGATCTGGTGTGTC
The DNA here is from genome assembly GCA_018831705.1 of Torrubiellomyces zombiae. Classification (NCBI taxonomy): domain Eukaryota; kingdom Fungi; phylum Ascomycota; class Sordariomycetes; order Hypocreales; family Ophiocordycipitaceae; genus Torrubiellomyces; species Torrubiellomyces zombiae. The sequence continues at coordinate 27,206 of JADHZA010000219.1, forward strand.
AGATCATTGTTCATGTCGGCGAGTTGTGCATTCTTCGATGACAGCTGTTCGAATTCCATCAGCGCACGGTCTCTGTCGGCCGCGGCTTGATTCTTCTCTTCCATAATTTGAGTCCGCTCTTGGTGCAACTTCTCTATCGCCTCTGACATCTGCACCTTAACCGCCTCAAGTTTCTGCACAAACTCTTTGATGGCTGAGTCTTCAAGTTCTCGAGTGTCGATGGGTGTCTTGGTCTCCTTTGCGCGTTCCACGTAGCCGGCCAAGACCTCGAGCTGCCTGATCATGATCTCGGTCTGCGTATCCAAAACAGAGACTGTTTTTCTCTTCTCCATCAATTTCTTGTTCAAGTTTTTGAGATCCTTTTCGGTGTTAAATTGCCTCTCCAAGGCGGCGACCCTCTGCTCGGAGTTCCTCAGTTGTCTTCTCAACATTGCGGGATCGTCGGCGGATGTCACCGACACGGGGCTGCTTATATCCGGGATGCCAGATTGACCTTCGCCGGTAGGCGACTTGGGCCATCGAGGGGAGGCCGTCATGCGTGTCGTCTCGCTGATGCTTCGAGTATGGCGCACTCGCGTAGGATTGTATTGGGTAGACTCGACGCTTCCGGTTCGACCGTGCCGCACCACATTCGAAACTCGTCGCAGAATGGAAGAGGAGCTTTCATCCGTGCCAAGAATCCTAGCCATGTCATCATCCAAGGTAAAGTCTCCTCCATTACTCCACCTCGGTAGTTTTGGCGACGCCTTGGGTGAGGAAGGCTCCTTGGAATCGCTGGAGTCTTGACTGGCAACAACACTCTGGCCACCTGGCGGTAACGGCGCTGCACGAGGCTGCATGTAAGTGTCCGTCATGCTCCTTTCCGATATACTCGGCCGGGATGGTGGAATATGTCGCGGTTGCGCAGAATCACTGGACATGCCATTTGCTGCTGTCACAATTAGTGTGTGGAAAAGGTTTCCCAAAAGATCGAAGCTTACCGTGCCTGTGGGCTGACGGAAGTTCCTTCCGAGCAATGGCCCTGCGTGAGTCGGCGCGTGAGACACCCTTGGGGCCGGCTTCACTCGGATTGTCGTCCTCAGAACCACGGGCAGGCGAGGTCTTCTCATTTGCCGTTCTGGCTTCGGAGAGTTGTGAATGACCTTCCTTTCGAGATATTCCATTAACTGATTTGCCTGCAGCAACGCCGCGTGGCACAGACGAGCGCGAGCTGTTGCTCCTCGATGGCACTCCTCTCTTGCTCGGGGGTGCATCCTGGAGCTTGAACTCGTCATCGAAATGAGATTCGTTCTTAAATTGGTCAGCGCCGTGACCGGTCACGGTTCCAGGAGATGGGATACGCCCGGTCTCGTGTTCAGATGATGAGCGATGGGCTTTATCCTGGAAGGCAATATGAGGGGACATGAGCGAATCAGCACGCTTTTCGGAAGCAGCCGCCTTGGGTTGAGTAGAATTGTCCGAAGTAGATCGAGATCGGCCCGTTGGTCCATTGCTGGTATCCAAACCAACGGAGATGAAAAAGCTCTCGGGCGACTCGCCTGCGCCGGAGTCGATGTTCTGGTATATAGCCGAGTTTCTATTCCTCCGATACGTGCTGGCCGGCAGGTTCAGACCTTGCTGCTTGGATGATGATCGGAGAGCCCGTTCGGGCGAGTGAGAGGGTCGAGAGCTGATCCTGGATGAGGGATCTTGGTTTCTTTGAGCGGCGAGAGGTTGGGGCGAGGGTTCAGTCGGGGGATAAGATTCGGTGTCGGCACGCTCTGAGGGCGGCAAGGCGGGCAGGGACTTGTCTCTGACCAAGGGCGAATATTCTTTATCTCGAGACTTGGCGGAGGCGCTGGCCTTTGATTTCTTCCTTCGTCGCGCCATCAGTGTCTCATGGCAGTCCATGCAGAATATTCCTTGCGAGGTTCTGGCATATTTCAAGTTCTCGATCTTGCGCTTGCAATTCCTGCAGCGAAAACATGTGGCACAGAAGGCTTGCTCGCCTGTGAGAATGGCGAGGTCCTCAATCTTGTTGCCGCAAGCGTTGCAGCTGTAGGTGCAATTGTTGCATATGAGAGAGCCATCGCCGAGAAGGAGGAGATTGGCGTCGGAATCGAGAAGGGTGTTGCACGTGTGACAGCGGAAGCAGTCGAGATGCCATCGGTTGCCAGCTGTTAGAACGGATGTCAGTCTTCTGTGGCGGGGTCGTCGGCCAGCAAAGCGTAGATCCTGCGGCGATTGCCTAATCGACTGGATGGATGTGACGGCATAGTGAGTCACGGGGACATACCTAATTCGAATGCTTTGCCTTCCTCGAGAATCTACACATGATCAGGTTAGCTTGAGGTGTTGCAGTCAGGCCAGCGTCGGCGGGGAGCACTACCTCTCCGCATCCTTTGCAGGGAAACACATCGTCGCCATCCATGGGGGTATCCAAATACTCATCCACGACGGTAGCCATGGCGAACACGACTCAGCGAGCTGGCTCGCCCAAACGAATGGTGATGGGCCCAGCTGGAGGCACGCTTGAAGCCCAAGAGGGCCGGTGACAGGGTGGAGTGGCTCGGGTCAACGCCTGGGCGAAGACATGGACGGCGCGTCAACGGCGACGGAGGGTATCGCACCGGGGTGGTCGGGTCAGGTAGGAATTGCGGCGAGTCGGATTGGATCGAGGCAGCAACAATAAAGAAGAAACGCAAGCGTCGACGAAAGGAGTCCAGCTGCACCTAAGTCTTTGCTCCGTTGCGTCTGTTCTGTCCTGCGTGCGGTGGAAGATCTGGGCCGGACAGCAGAAGGGCAGGCAGTACGAGAAGGCGTTTCAGCTAGGGGGTCAATCTCGAATGCAAGGAAGGTACTGGACCAAGGTAAGGTATCTACGGAGGGGGAGTCAGGTATATCCATGCTGTGCCCGCAGGGCAACGGGTACGAGGCACTGTACATTTGCGCCTCCTGCCCGCGAGGAGGAGAAAATGGCTACATTGGACCCTCCCTTCCACATACATACGAGGATGTATTACTCCGTCCGTTACGCCAGTACGACAAGTAATGACATCTAGCCTTGTAATCCGAGCTGCCCGGAAAGGCGTAGAGGCTAGGCAATCGACAACGAAACTACCAGTAGCACTTGTATCTAGTCCGCAAAGATGTACTACTAATACTACTACATAGCAGTAGTGGTTACTAGTACACTTTTATTTCCCCATACTTCGTACAAGCAAGGTACGGACGGATGGCAGTAAAAGCTTAAATGATTGAAGGCAACGGTGACGGAATGGAGCGTGTGGCCATTCTATAGAGTACATAAGTAGGTAGTCTTAGTCCAGGATACAAGTGCTCCGTAGAAGAGAAGCGATCAAGAAAGAGATAGAAATTGAAAACATCTTCAACGCGGCCACGTCCGAGGTCTTACATGATGGACAAGTTGCGGACGCGACTGGCGAAGATTAAGGGGGGGCCGAGTGGGAATAACGATTCGCTGTGCTAGTCCATCAGTCTAACCATAGATGTTTCAGGGGCTGTTTTCGCGCACGGTCCACGATGATATACTCGAATACCTGTGCAGTCCAATTTCGCAACATTATTTGACACGTCAGTGCGACGCAAGTCGCCCATATTTTGTTGGGCCCAGGGGTCAGTCGGAAGGAAGGGGTTTCGCAAGCCATACGGAGGCCTCTGCGCGTATGATAGGATGGTTTGCCTCCGCTCGGGGACCACCTACCGCTGGCACGCACCCGTATGGAGTACGAGCACTATGACTTACTAATCCTCTACTTGTACAATATGATTGCTACTAGTAATACTTGTAGTAGCACTTCACACACAAGCTTCTACTTGTATTACTACTAGTATCTACATAGTAACAGGTAGTCCCCACCAGGCGCAATCTGCAACGAGCACGGCCTCTCGCCCGGCCCCTTCGGTCTCCATCCGAGTGCCTCGTAGGGCCCAGCTCGAGCTACTTGTATATCTCTTTCAGGCCCTTGCCGTTATAAGTTATAACTGCATACGAAAGACAGAGTCCGAAAACAACATGCACCCTTTTCCCGCAGACTCTTCTGCCTAATGGTCACTGCCAGACTCTGGTAGAAAGTCCCCGGCAAGCAGACGTCTCCTCGGCTACAGAGGTAGCAACCGGGAGCCGGGACCTGATACACACGTCGCTTGGGGATTGAACGCCCCAAATCCGATTGCCTGAGACGAGAATCCCGAGTCCGGACTGAGGTCCAATTCGAGATCCGTGATTCCGAGACGACATAGACTAAACAGTCAATGGACACGATTGGCAAGCGTGCCGGTACATTTTCCCCCGATATCGCAGGGCCTGGCAGGAAACCAAGACGAGTCGCAACTCAGGTAACACCTGAAAGGCCGGAGAAGCTTGGCGGTGCACTGTAGCACGTCTACGCTGTGTCCGTTTCGTAACAGGATACTTGGCACGATGCAAAGGGGGAAGCCGATGCCAGCTCGTTGAGATGTCGCCCGCCAGTGAGCGAGGCCGACATCTAACCAGGATTTCGATATGATTCGTGGAACGACTGTCCAATGCCCAGCTCTATCCTCAGCGACACCTGCTTTGGGCGCAAGGTCGAGCTTGAAGACCATGGTGACGTGAGCCCCTTGAGTTGATGAAATTGTCCCTGCCGCGAGTGAATCAGCCCAAGGAGCATTCATCTCGCTTGCAGGGTAAGTCCTCTGGTAAAGGTCTCATGCCTTCCTGTGCGCACGACGCAGGGCCGAGCGGACGAATCCATCATGTCGGGATATGTCCAAAGCATGTCGGTTGTAGATGAGCTGATACGATCGCGACGGAGCGTTGCCTGCTACCCTGGGTCAGAGTAGGATTATACACTCTGCTGACGCTACCACGCCGTTAATGATAGAAGACGTACACTCACCCTGGAATCTATCTATGATCGCAATGTTGTAGTTACGCAGTTAATTGACCCCAGTATATATTAATGTTTAGTATGTAGAGCCAATGCAGGTACGAAATGCGGCATAGCTTGATGTCAAGTCAAAACTCAAGACAAGTTCAATGTTCTTCATCATTTGGGAACTGGCTTTTACAGGTCAGTTGCGATCAGCGTCCAGACAGTACGTGTATGATCCGCAGCCTCCTTGCCGAGTAATTCTGAGGTATGTAAAGCATCCACGCGTCTAATTCTCCGTTACGATAAGCTTATTTGCTTTCCATTCAGGTACGGGAAGAAACGGCTGCCCTGCGCTGGCATGATGGGCCTCCTCCCAAGGCCGGCACGACCCGTCGCAGCCGCAGCTGAGGGTCCCTCCCCCCCACAACGGCACGCCCAGCTATCAGGCAGTAATTACGATATGACCCGAGAAGGAGTTCATTGTTTGGTTGAACTGAGACTGAGACTCGTACTTGAGCTCTTCATGCGTCGGCGCAGTGGACCGGTGGGCGCACGCCCCTGGTGTGAGCTGGCTCAAAGTCAGCCAGCCCCTACTTGGAGAAAGCCGGACGAAATGACTTTTTCCATCTAGATCAACAGAACACGTTTTCGATTCTAGAATCGAGGCATGGGCCGAGCTTCGCGGGCCAAGGGCCGGAGGTCTCGGCATCGTAACGACTCGGTTCTGTAACATCTCATATTCTTTTCCCGTGATGCTGTGTAAGGCGTACCGCATATTCGTAAGATGCGTTTTGATGCCGGGGTCAGAATCAGAATACGATACGCCCATTCGACCATCAGACTGCACCTGCAACAATGCATGCGTACATACTTGTAAGTACAGCCCCAGATCGGGCACGGGACGGCAGATATTTGTTCTTTTTCCTCAGGTACATGCTTCATGCCATGTCCCATCTCCACAGCATGAAACCAGGCTGCTGGAGTTGCACATGGATTGGGTGGAACCATGGAACCTGCTGCATGAATGCACGATGCGAGCACCAGCTGGCTGGTACAAGTAATCACCACCAGTGGGACGTATAGTTGTGCCGACTCTCTGCAAGATGTGCGCATGATGATGAAGCGAGATGCCTCGTGTGCGAGCGAGAGAAAGCCTGTTGTCGACCTCCCAACAATTGCCTTATCAAATTCTGTCTACGAGTACGACCATGTATGTACAGACCTGGCCGTTGTCACCCTTTCCAATCTGACCGAGGTGGTCGCATCCTGTCGCACCCGTAAGCAGAGTCTGCCGGCCTTGGCGGGATTGGCGCAAGGGGCGGCAGACATGCATGGCTCAGTCGATGACAGCATGGCTTGATCAATTCATGGATCATGCCCAATATTGACGGATCCGACAGCCTTCTGGTAAACAACCACCTCGCATTGTACGTATGTACATACGTATTACTTGTAAAACGAGGAATTGCTAACAAGCATGCAACGAACAAAATCCTGGTCCGAAAAGAAAAACCGTTGAGCCATCGAATGATAGTCTTTCCCGGCGAATCGGAACAAAACGGCGGGCCTAGACAATGACGACTTATTAGCCCTCGAGCTTGGACAGTTCCAGAAGAAGGAGAACGTGTTGGGTTCATCTCATGACAAGTACTTGGCATCAATGAACCTCCTCGCAGAAAAGGCACACCGAATCGTCCCCATGCCAGCAGGGATGGCCGACAATACGATGGCAGGTCAGAGGCTAGTCGAGTGTGACAATGTCGGAAGAAAGGCGGGAGCGCCGTTGCTGACTAGAGTCATGTCGGGTGGTAGAGGTGGCCTCGGTAACCAATCATGAACCTACGACGAGGCCGCTTCACCACGTCCCTGTCAGCTCGCCCGCCCTTGATGTCTTTGGCGCAGCACGGTCCGAGAGTTTGCCTTGAACGAAGGGGACAGGCCGGGACAGGGCCGTTGCAACCAGATGACCTCTCTTCCCTGGTGCCCTCGGTGGTCTTTCAAGCCCGTAACGAGGAAGCCGGCCGGCCGGCCGCAGCACCAGAGTCAGCCCTTTCCCCATCATCACATTCGCACGTGCGGCCGCTTCTGAGACATCGAATTTTAGCCGTTTGACCTGCATTCAGGGCCGCAAACTTTTCGGCCGCCATGGCGCACAGAGCTAACGTTGTTCTAGACTTCAGGCACAGAAGAAGAAGAAAAAGCCACCGGGGTAAGAACGCATTTGGACGATTGGTCAATCAACTGGTATGGTGGCTGCTCCCGTTTCTGCCTTTTTCTCTTCTTCCCGGTATCAAAACGTTGAGGCTTCTCGTCCAGCTCCAGAGGACCTCCCAACCCGCTCGTCTTGTCTCCATTCCCCGAGACCCCCCCGGGCTTATGTGCCTGTGCCTGTGCCCGTCGCCCGCCCACTCACCCTAGACCTGTATGTAATTATTACTCCCGATAATTAAGGGGGGCAATACATTCTCAGCCGACTCGGAAGAGAGCGTCACAGCGTGAATGAAAGAGGCTCGGATGCTCTTTGACTTTGCTTTTTTCATCAAACAAACTCCACTCGGCCCTCTCCGTTCATTCTGTGGCCAAATCTCGACCGTCAAGTCATCCTTGGCCATCTATCAGACCTCGACCGGCCCGCTCCTTTTGTTGGGCCGCCTTCAACCACTCGCTACTCACCCAGGCTGCCAACATGTAATAACAAGAGGAGCTATTATTATCACACAGAGTTCACATTCCTTGTCAAGTGAGATCCAAAGTGCTGGGAAGCCAAGGTCGGACCATCTGTACATGCAGGCTCGAGGACCGCGTGATGACGGATTCGGCGCCTACGGAATCATGCACGACCGTGCATACACATGCATCTGTATGTCTGTGCATGCGCCCAGCAGCATGAACTCGCCGAGCCCGTCACTGCTTGCGCCGTCCCGTGGGATGATCAACAACTATGTACATATTAAAGCGCATGACGATCAAATGCCGCATCGCGGCCCGTTCAGTATATGTACACGCATACATACAGTGAGTTTCTTCAGCAACCGATCCAAGCTGCCCTGTCTGTGTACTGCCAAGCCATCGACTTGCCGTTTCTGTAGGAGTAGATTTGAATGTGAAGTGCCGGTGACTAGCATGTACTCTACCTGGCTCGCAGCATGAATTCCTTACGCGCTTCAGATCACCTCCAAGCATTAGTGATTGGCCGTTTGAAGCATCCTAGTAAAGGCAAACTATCTCGGGCTCCGTTAATACTCCCCGTAGCGCCATTCGGGTCGCCGAGAAGAGAGTCAGGCGCGTGATGAAACAGAAGCCACAGGCCTCAGCCGATGGTAAGGTGCCTAGTATGTTTTGCGGCAATATCACACGTGCGCGTATGTACCTGGGTGCTTGGGCTTGGAGATCATTTTGACAAGTTGACTAGCGCCCCCTATTGCCCCCAGCGTCATGGCCATTGACCCGATGGAGTGACGACCGTGGAGCAAAAGAAATTCAAGATCCAGTCGGTATGTAGCTGCTGCGATAGTTCGAGGATTTATCGATCTCCAATCTCCGCAGGCTGGCCTCTCTGTTGCCGCTTGCAAAGAAACTTTGCCCCTGACGGGCACGGTTTCCGGTGCCTGGCCTATTTTCAGCGAGACAAGATTGAAGCGTGGCTCGATTGGCATGTAGTGGCGGTCTGACAGGGAAAGAAAAAAAACGTGTCCGCCCTTCCTCCGTCTCCTCCGTAATCAAACGAGGCGTGCTGTGTCGGTCAGGTGGACGTCTGCGGCAAGGTCGGCCAAAGTTTAAAAATAAAAGCCTACCTCCATCGTGCGTACAGTAATACATAAAAGATGGGGGTGCGGCACGCCTTTGGCCGAATTCGGCGCTTCATTCCAATTGGCGAGGGTATAAGTTAATTAACTTGTGAATGTTTCATTCCGCGAGACGAAGCTGCGAATACTGTACTTGCATGTATTATGTAGTACTGACTCTGTACGTAAATAGCTGTGTACATACAAGGGGGCAGGGAACCGGTCTCTCAACAGCGCTTCAGCCGTACTGGTATTAGCAACTTGACAGCTTATGAAAAGGAGGGTGGCGGCGTGAGGTGGGATGGCTTGACGGCCCGCAGGCGCGCCTTTTTGGCAGATTGTGACGCCAGTAAGACATGTGGTTTAGCAAAAGACGCCACCCGCCAACGACGAGGTGAGGTCAGCACCAAATGGCCAATGGCCGCCCCCATCCGGCCATGCTCCCTGAGAATGACGGGATCAAGGAGGGTTCGGATGGACCAAGAAGAGGAGGGGGGGATGCTCACATCCAGCTGGGGTGAGAAGGGAAAAAAATGATAACTCGGGGCTTGAACGACCGGATCGTGACGAAACAACGGAGCTGTCTGGCCTTGGCCTGACCCCTGCCTTTTCTCTCTCACCGACGTCCCCCCCTTGTATGTATGGGCCAGTCCCGTGACATGTAACTCGGCCCACATAGTAATGGCGCACCCCCCCTCGTGGCGCACATTTTACACTAAAACTCGTAGTTTTAAAACCTTAATTATATAAAATCTAATTAATAAAAAAACTTACTTTTTTAATTTTTATATAAATAACTTATTAAATTTTATATATATAATTAAATTTTCTATACTTTATATATAAATATTTTTAAAAAAATAAGTTTAAAAATTAATAATTTTTTATAAGTATATATACTAATAAATTATTAGGAAATATACTTAATTTTTAAAACTTAATTTATTTAATATTTAATTAATAAATAAATTATTAAAAAATTTATTTAAATAATTATATATATAAATTTTATTATATTAAAATTATAAATTAATATTATTAATAGTTATTTAAATAT
>JADHZA010000220.1:0-36605 GCA_018831705.1 Torrubiellomyces zombiae
CCCGAGAAAAGTTTAAATGAAAGATGACGCCCGCCTTTAGTCCTCAATTCCATGTGCCCGCCTGATCGGGATTGCGCCGTTAGTAGTTCATGTGGCTCTTGTGCTCGGCTTGAGATCGGACGGATCAGAGGAACGGCTCCGCTAGCTGACAATTTGCCACAACAATCGTTCTATCTCAAGCTTCATGGAGCGCTCGCACTCTTTTGGTCGTACTGGTCATGGCGGGTCCGGGTCTTCCGGGGACGGCCCACAGATAGACGAATGTAATGTCAAGAGCTGACGGAGAGTCAGTGAGGCCTCTTGCGTGCATGCAGCCCGCGATTTCTGGAATATTGCTTCAAGGCTCGCTACATGTGCAAAGCAGTCAGTACATGTATTGCATGTAACGTGAATACCGGCCTGTTTGATGATCTTGACTGTCTCATTTTCGAACATTGCAGTCTCAGGACAATTTACTTGAGCACAGGAAGTTCGGTGTGGTAAAGTGAATATCATTAAAATAATGAAATGTGCATGTTTTCATGTTGATACCTCCCCAAATCTCCTCCCAAAAATATGTAACATGTAATGAACTAGCAATGAAGATAAGAAAATATGAAGGACGCCCAACCAACAACTTGGTAGACACCATCTCCCCTCGTCTGATTAGAATACATTAAAAGGTGAAGAAGAAGCTGGCAATGGCCACCAAAGCGGAGATGTAGATGGCTGATGAGGGACCAGCAGGTGCGGCAGCAGTGACGGGCTTGCCGGGAGTCGAGTTCTCGCCGGAGCCGCTGCTTCCTGATCCTTCAGAGCCAGAGCTGGAGCCAGTAGAGCCAGAGCCTTCAGAGCCAGATCCTTCAGAGCCAGATCCTTCAGAGCCGGAGCCGGTAGAGCCAGAGCCAGAAGATTCGGAGCCGGACTCGGAGCCGGAGCCGGAGCTTCCAGATGCACCACCCGATTCGCCGCTCGATTCGCCGCTCGATCCCGATTCACCACTGGAGCCTGCGGCGCCGGAGGCACCTGAGGCACCAGAAGCTCCCTCACTTCCAGAGCTGCCAGACTGGCCTGATTCGCCCGACTCGTTTGATCCGGAGCCGCTGCTTCCCTGTTCGCCGCCGGAGGCTCCACCCGCGGGAGCACCACCGGCAGACGGGTGCTGGTAACCAGGGGGTGGTGGGGGACCGTTGGGGTGGATTGGGTAGACTCCGCCTTCACAAACGGGGCAGTGGCCGCCGGGAATAGCGTCGTCAGGGTAGACTCCGCCTTCACAGACGTGGCATGGCTTGCCGGGAAGGTCACCGTATCCCGGTGGTGGTGGTCCGTATGTTGGTTCGGCGCCGTTGCCAAAGGTGCTCGTGGGCGCGGTGATGGTTTCCGTGATCTCGGGCAGGGTGCTCGTGATGGTCTTGGCGCATTTGTCCGGATCTATGGCACCGACGAGACCGGCACTGAGCAGCAGTGGGAGAAGGGACGCTGAAGACTGACGCATCTTTGCTCGTTTGTTGTTACGAAAGTAAGAAGAAACGGGGGGGGGCGGTTGAGTAGTCGAGCAGTAGCAAGCAAAGCACAACGGTGTGTGTGTGATATAGCGTTCAGACACGGGGGGAAGAAAAAGAGCGTGGGTGTGATTCGTTCTCCCCTTCCTTGGCCGAGTTGTGCTTTGGGATGGCAGACGTTGGACGAATTGGGCGCAACGGGAAGGCTGACAATAGGGCGGGAAGGGGTCGGCTGCCGGTTCTTATACATGCCTCGCGAACGGGACTGGCGTCACAACGGCCTCGTCTGCCCGGGCAAAGGGATGGTTTGGGACGAAAAGAGTGGACACGCCCATCGCGGATCGGCACAGTTTCATTAGGGCAAAAGTCAATTCCTGGTGAACACGCCGTGAGAAATGCTGGGCAAGCAGAGTCGGCGCTATGCCCGTTGCAGCCACCTGGGAGTAAACAAGTTGCTGGAATTGCCAAGCGTGCGTGAGGGCTACTCAATCTGGAAGGAAAAGGCTGAGAGCAAACGGCAAATTGTGTGTTCCACACTCGAAGCGCGAGAAGGCAAAAGCTACAGGTACGGTCGCGGCGTCAGGTATGGGCAACGCGTGATGATGCCTCCGTCCACCCCGTTTCTACGGCTGAATGGTGAGATGCGATGGCGAAAAATGCCCACTTCCCTTGGGGCGATGGCTCAGCGTGCTCAGGTCAAGGCCCTAAAAACAAATAGCCTCAAGTATGAAAGGAAATGACTTTCGGGGCAATGGAATGCTTCAAGGCGGTCGAGGCGTGCACGGGTCGGCGGAGAGGAGTGATGCCGGCAGGTGGATTGGCATTCGTGAGAAATGTGATCGTGTTCCGGTCGCCATTAAAAATAGCACCCTTTTGGGACAATATCCATTTCCCGCTGCTAAGCATGGTGAAATCCAAGCCCAGAATGAACATAATACTGTATGTGCAGTTTGTAAGAGGATCTCCGAGTCAAAAAGTGGTGCATCCAGCGGCGCCCCACAACCCTTCACGGGACCAGAGCTTGAGCAAAGTTTCGTCCGGATGGAGTTAATTCCAGCGGTAAGTGGCTTCTGGCCCGCCGGTTTAGCTCTCTTACGAGCTGTCGTATTGTAAGCCCTACCAACTGCCCCAACCAAATCGAGTCTGGTCCGTTTTATCCACTTTGCGACGGAAGCGGCGCCGGGAATCTGGAAACCACTCTATGCTCACCACTCAGGCCGACGTCAGCGGTGACCCTTACACCCGGCCTTTCAGGTGCGTTATTGTTATTGTCTATAAGCTGAATGAATTCCGGGGTTCCGTTAGATCGAAACCTAAAACCATCCTCGAGGGAAGCTTCGAATGGAACGATTCTTGTAACCGAGTGTAAACAATATAGTGTTGGATTTTGTCTCGTCGTGCCCGTGTGATACGTAACATTAGTTCTTTTTGCGCCTCGGCTCCGTACAGCCGGGAAGCTGGACTTCGGGATGTCTTGGCAAGCTTTTTCTTACCCGATTCAGGAGTCAGACAGCTGAGAGGAACACAAATTCTGGTTCTTCTTAGGCGAATCTTGGCCGGTGCAATGACGACTACCTTGGACATTGTCAGTAAGCAGGGCTATATAATCCATGTAGGCGTCCTGCAACCGTCTGGATACCGATAGTTCTCTCACGGGCCAACTGACTTGGTAACGTCGTTCATCCTCACCATCCTCACCCAAAGCATATTGTTCCGGGTACTTGTAAGGTTTCTCTCAACCGCAAACCCTACCTACGAAGCTTCCACATACCTTAGCCATGGCGTCGTACCCCCTCTGGATAGCTGCTGTGCTGGCTTACACGGCCAATGCCAATCCTTTGGCCTTCATATACCCTCCGTACTGTCCAGAAGGCACAGCAACCTTGATAGTCCAGCCCATCGTGCTCTTGACCAAGACTCCTGTACTGGTTCGCACACATGCTTGGAAGCCGACCGACTATGTTATTGATCCGAGTCACACTGTTCATGTGACGCATGCTCCAACACACGTGAGCACCGTCGTCACCATTAGTCACACGGACAGGACAACGTCTTCAAGGTAGGTTATGTACTCTGAGCTTGGGTGGGCTTCGATGCACATAGTCTTTGAGCTAACGTTGACTTTGCAGTCTGGCAAACGGCGGAACTCTCCCTGACAACCCGACTACAACGACGGGACCTGGAGGGAACACAAATCTCCCAGGCGGCTCCACTGCCACCGATGTCACGACTGGCACGGGCAATCCCACAGGAACAGGCGGCGGCGGCGGCGGCGGCGGCACTACCCAGACAGGGAATCCTCCTAACCCGACCACTACCGACGGTGGCGGCGGTACTCAGACAGGGCCTCCTAACCCTGCCACGACCACCACCAACGGCGGCAGCGGCGATACTCAGACAGGGCCTCCTAATCCTGCCACGACCACCACCGACGGTGGCAGCGGCGATACTCAGACAGAGCCTCCTAATCCTGCCACGACCACCACCGACGGTGGCAGCGGCGATACTCAGACAGGGCCTCCTAATCCTGCCACGACCACTACCGACGGTGGCAGCGGCGATACTCAGACAGGGCCTCCTAACCCTGCCACGACCACTACCAACGATGGCACGCCGACTCAAACCTGCAACCCAGTTGTCACGCCCACCCAAGTTTGCGCCACTGCTCTTCCGGACGCATGTAACAATCTGGTAGGCGTCAGCGGCCTGGGCCTGACCGCGAGCGTCAATCTCTGCATCACGGCTCTCGGACCCTTCGACGTCGGCGGGCTTGCTCAATGCCTGGTCACGTCGGCTCTGAACATCCTCAGCACCGGCGACGACATCCTAAGCTGCCTGCGCGGCCAGATCGGCAACATCTGCATCACCACGCTGCCAGACTCGTGCTCGGCACTGAGCAACGAGCAGGGCACCCCCAACACGGCTGACTGCCAGAGGGATCTTGGGCCCTTCAACCTGGGGGCCGTAACGCAGTGCTTCTCCGGTGCTGCCAGTGGGGATGATGTCGTCTCTTGTCTGATTACCGCCCTGGGCTTGACACCTCCGACACCGGACAACGGCTTGCCGGATTGCCAAGGGACAACGCCTGGAGGCGGTATCACGAGCTTGCCCGCGCCTTGCGCGTCGCTCGACGCCGATGTCGATCAGGGAGTCCTGGATGCGGCAATCATCTTATGTAGATCAGCCCTTGGTGTTTCCGTTTCTAGCGATGCTCTCAACTGTTTGGTGAACACAGGCGACGCCAGCGGCGCCGCCATCAAGGCCTGCTTGCTTGTCAGTCTGGGCATTAATGGCTAGCTGTCTCCGCGCAAACGGGTGAGTGGAGGACGGATGTAACATTTCAAACCTTACCTATATCTAGCATATACCTTCCTTTCTAATCATCGACCGAGCCGGCCTGGCTCACAATGTAATTTTCCCTTCTGTGTCATCAAACCAGATGGAACGTGCATTCATTAGATCAGATTAATGCATTTCTTCAATCGAACGACTCGCATTATTGACGCAAGATTCCCAGCACTTTGTCGACCTTCAATACTTGAACCGTGACTGGTAAGATAGACTCCAATATGTTCCTGTGGGTTTCAGGCGATCGATCCCAGCAACCCTCCTCGACGACAGTGACAACGAAGCCCAAGTCAGCCGCTTCACGGGCCGTACTTAGAACAGCACCGCTAGTTGAGAGTCCACAAATGAGGAGACTGTTCGTTCTGAACTTTTCCGTCAGGCTATGGAGGATCGTTTGCGACTTCATCGCCGAGACGACCCCTGGCTTGCGAGTGACAGTCATCTCCATTTCGATGCTGTTATCGTGAGAGAGCTCTGATCTTTCCGCCGTCAAACTCGGTGACTCGAGAAATTTAGGCTTGTAGTTGGACAGCCAGCGCTCCCGAAGCCTGCTCGATGGCAATGGGTCATCGCTGGTGTCGACCAGGCAGTGTATGATTGGACATGAACTTGCTCGTGCCGCGTCAAGGACTTGGGAGACTGATCTGAGTAGGTTCGACTGAGATGATTCAGGCTGCACGCTATCGACGATGAAGTTGTGAAAGTCGAGAAGAAGGAGCGCCGTGGCTGATGGAGGATAATGCAAGGGCTCGCTCGCGTCAGAAGGCGATGCCATGGTCAGCGCTCAGCGGCAGCGTTGGCAGAGCAGCTCGCAATGGTTCACAGCTGGCCTAAGGGCAAGAGCATGAGGTATGGGAATGGAGAAGGTCACATTGAATCGTTTTGGCAGATTCAGACCTCAGATTGCACCGATGGGACGCCCCGGCCACCTAGGCAGTAAGGGTACCTTAGGGAGGTACATACCTCAACCATGGCAGGCGGCGGCCCTGTAACAAAACCCACTGGAAACACTGTAACCTGTGCGGCGACAGCAGCCACCCAACGCGGCCAGCAGCCGTGGTGCCTCCTACCACGGTCTCTACGCAGGTACTTTACATAGGTGCTTAGGTAACTATTACCCTTGAGGAGTCATACTTGACCGCCACACCTATAGGCCCCTCCTCTCCGGAGGCAATGACAGCCTGAAGGATTCAGATGTTGAGGAGGAGGAGGAGGAGGAGGGTGAGATCATGGAAGGCACTATCGCAAATCGTCAGCGCAACATGCTGAGCAGTCGATCCTCGTTGAGCCTCGAACCCACGGCGGACAAGCATCCGTTACCGAAATGGTCGACACTCTCTATCCCATTTCGCCAGTTCCCGCCGGATGAGCCATTGCGTTGACATTTTAGGTGCAAGCCATTCATTTAGTACAGGTATTCGACTGAGGTCCGACCTCTGCTCCCACGGGATCAGGTCTGCCGAGAGCCTGAATAGTATCTATACACAGTAGCAAGCGAGAAGACGCGAGAAGAATGCCTCGAGCACGGGAAATACTTTCAGATGCACTCGCCATCGACCTCCCTTCTCCCGCGGACTGGTGGTTCGCCCCCGGCGATGTCATCCTCGGCAACATCATACGCACGCAACATATTGTATCTCCTCAGTGCAGACTCACCGTGAGACTACGGGGTCGAGCAAAAACCAAGATCGTCGTTAGACATGGCAACAACCAACGCAGGTACTATCGCAGCCGTTTCAACTTCTTCGGCGACTCCGAACAGACGCAGCCACTTGGTTTGGAGCAAGTCCTTCACGATGGCCCAATTCATATCCCCGAGGGTAGCACACAGCCCATGGAATGGTTCTTTTCCATGACCGTCCCCGGCAATCCCATGTTGGACCGCTCTGCCGTGTCAGACCCAAGAATCAGAGAGGCTTGCTTTCTATCTCTGCGCGAATCCCTAATGTCCACTTATGCGCTGCCTGGGACTTTTTACTCCTATGATGCATCCATGGCAATCTCGTCCGAGTGTTACGTCGAATACTCTCTTGAGGCGACTTTGCAATTCACACATGGCGGCTCAAATGACCGCAAAGCGGTTTCGGTGGTGCCCATCTTCATTCGTCCCCCAGGCTCTCTTGATCCGACGACAGAATCAGGACCGCGTGTCATAGACTTACCCAAGACGGTCAAGTCCCATTCTCTCATCCCGGGCGTCGAGCATAGCAAGTTGACATTCAAACAAAAGACTCAGCAATTTTTCGGATCCTCTAAAGTCCCTGCATTTTCCTTCGATCTCCGCCTCTTCGTCCCTACCGTCATTCAGCTGGACGATCCAAAACCGTTGTCTATCGCGCTGTCAATTATTCCTAACGTTTCCCTATCGAGTTCCCGCATCGCCGAACTCGAGCAGGAGATCATTCTGAAGTACATGAAACTCGAGATCGTCTCCGAGACAAAGGTCGTTGCTCCCGGAAACTGGTCGCGGCCACACAGCCATGTTCAATTGAAGACTAGGTCTCTCGGCTTAGACAATGTTTTCGCTTCGCCCCAAGAAAGAATCATTCTCCGAGTGGATCCTCGGAACGAGGTCGAAAGTGAAGATATCGGCGAGCTTCTCCAATTAGTTCTTCAACGCGACGGCATTTACTCTAAGGGTGTTCGACTTAAAGCGCCGACGCTCGTACAACCGGATTTCATCACGTTCAATATTTCTCACCAAAATACCATGCATTGGAAAATTTGCCTCGTGCTGGCCGGGAAAGAACTGAAATTCTCTACAGCTTCGCCTGTGACGATTATGCCTCCAGAAAATTATAATGCCGAGGAGAGTACCCAGTCGGGTCCGTCCGAGACACCGCCACCGGACTTTATCCCGGCATTTGAACCGGCCTTTCACACGGATTGGGACTCGGATGGGATCCCGGATTGGGACCCGGCCGCGCATCCGGACTTTGACCCGGCCTTTGACGCGGCCTTTGACTCAAACTATGTACCGCCATTTGATGGCGTGATAGTAGATGCGCTACCTTATATCGGGCATTCGCACGAGCACGCTGGAGACGTGGATGAGGAGGAGCACGACGCAGATGTATCGTCAAATTCAGGGACGATCGATGTGGATTCAAGGACAAGCTCATGGACGCTAGGAGGCCGTGAACTTGCTCATGCGCCATAAAAGGAATCTTGTTCGAGAGGTTATTTTCCCGGTTTGTGGCCTGGAATGCAGCCCTAACCTTATGCACGAGAAGGATCATGGATTACCGGCCGTGAAGAAGCCTGATCGGCTGCGGCTGATTGACATTAGCGATTTGCACATGTTTCAGAAAAAGCGATACCCCAATAGAGTTGAAAAGCGAAATTCATTCTCATTGTCCTACCTCAACATTTGCTGTCCGTCGTAGGCTCCGGGACTACACATGTACCGTCGTAAACATATCGACGTGAACCATCTCCGTACCGACTCCCAGCATGGTGGCATGCCGAAAAAACAGTAGGACTCAGTCATCTGTTATCTCATGCAGCAATCGGATGCGTTCTCTTTTTTTAGGCTTATCGCAGTGCGGGTCGCGAACGTTCCCTGCATTGTCACTACCACGTCCAGCATCTCCCAGAAAGCTCTATTCTGGAAGCCCAGAACGGAGGCGCTAATTACCGTCCCCTCCGCGTCGGTCGGGCCAAGCGGGGGACCAATGGGAAGAGCTTGAAGATCCCGAACACCGATCCAAGCCCAGCATCGTCCGTCAAGCCAAGCTGATAAGCAGTTTCGGAAGATTCAGGGGCGGGTAGATTTGCGGGGTACGATGGAGGACGGGAGCAACGATATATATAGAAAGACGTGCACGACTCGAAAGGTGCTTCTTCATTGGCTTTTCTGTTTCGGTTTCTTGAGGCTGTCACCCAATGACCGCTGATATACGTCCGCTACAAGCGTTGCCGCACACGTCCCTATTTGCTTTGAGTCACTCAGCAGTCCCGTAACACACTTACACAATACGTCATGTCTGGCAAGATTCGCACAGCGCAGAGCGTGTCGTTCGATACCTCGCCTCTGCAGCAGCCCCATCTGCATAATCGCTGGCACCCGGAAAGTATGCGTCTTGCACCGGATCATTCATAGAGGACAGCCCCCAGACCAATGACTGACTTTTGATTACAACACGTAGTCCCGTCCATCGCATCCGTCAAGCCGGGCGAGACGGTCAAAATTGAATGTTTAGACTGGACTGGCGGACAGATCAAGAACAACGACAGCGCCGACGACGTTCGCGACGTAGATCTCACGCAAATCCACTTCCTCACGGGGCCCTTCGACATCGAGGGAAGTGAGCCAGGCGACGTTCTGGTCGTCAACATAACCGACATCCAACCCTTTGAACATTCGCCCTGGGGATTCACCGGCATCTTCGCCCGCAACAATGGCGGCGGCTTTCTCGATAGGCACTACTCCCATGCCTCCAAGGCAATCTGGGACTTTGACGGCATCTACTGCTCCAGTCGTCATATCCCGGGCGTGCGCTTCGCAGGCCTGATTCATCCGGGCATTCTGGGCTGCGCGCCTTCGGCCGAGGTGCTTGCCGAGTGGAACCGACGCGAGGGAGAACTGATCTCGACCTGTGCGCATTCTCATCCAGACCAAATCGTAGCCCAGCCGCCGAACGAGAAGAATGCGCACGCCGGGAACGCCCAAGGGGATTTGGCGGCCAAGATCGCTCGCGAGGGCGCAAGGACGATCCCCGGACGCCCGGAGCACGGTGGCAATGTCGACATCAACAACATCTCGCGAGGATCAAAGACGTATCTTCCCGTGCATGTTCCTGGTGCCAAGTTCTCGGTGGGCGATCTTCACTTTAGCCAGGGAGATGGAGAGATTAGCTTCTGCGGCGCCATCGAAATGGTGCGTTTCTTTGCGACGTGCGTGCGTTCTTGCAAGATCATCTGACATGGAGCGCGGTCTGATCTAGGCCGGCATCATCACCATCAAGTTTGACCTCATCAAGAATGGCGTAAAGGAACGATGCATCCCGAGCCCTATCTTCAGGCCCGGCGATGTGGCCCAGCTCTTTGGGCCGCATCGTTACTTGACGTTTGAAGGCTTCTCCGTCGATGAGCAAGGGAAACAGCATTATCTGGATGCTACAGTCGCCTATCGCCAGGCGTGCCTCCGCGTAATCGAGTACCTCAAGCAATTCGGTGAGTCGTTTCTTCATTCGAATTCTTCTCTCAGGTTGTTGTCAAGAGATTGTTTGACAAGTCCAAACAGGCTACTCCGGAGAGCAAGCATATCTTTTGCTATCCTGTGCTCCCATCAAAGGTTCCATTGCCGGCATCGTGGATATTCCCAATGTGTGCACCACGTTGGGCCTTCCCATGGATATCTTCGACTTTGACATATCCATCGAGGCAGATAGGAAGAAAAGGTCGCTAGGGTCCTGCCCCGTCTCCTCCTCGTAAGGGTCTGATGAGCGTCAGCAAGAGATCGAATGTACAGCTGGGCCGCTGATCTGGGAGCCTGCTACTCATTGGTGGCTCCCTTTGTATTGTTGAAGCGATGCGGAATGAATGCGATCCGATTTGATACCAAAGCTCTGAGCATATATGGAACAAGTTACGTATGATATGATGTGTTCAGAACGAACTCTTTCTTTAACTCTTCTGGTTCGAACCTATCGATCTGACTACCTATGCAGAAACAAGATTGGAAGAGAATAACTTTTGATAGTCAGTTCTACACGCAATACGAGTTCTTGCATTGGCAGTTTCGCCAAACCCGTACGTGCCAGCTTTGTGGCGACTCATGTTCGATTTGTATAATCCGTACCCAGATGGGGTAGGTGACGGGGCACCACGGCATTGCCCCCAAATCTGCAGTCCCTGTTCCTGTAAGAAAAATGCGAGGCTGCTTCTCAACATGGAAAGCCATTTAGCATGCTGGGTCCTTCAACTGTGATGCGCGAACCGAAGCCATCAGTCATGTCATCGAGATGCTGTGCGCAGACAATTGGTGATGATCTCGGTGGCTATCCTTGCCCAATCATTGACGAGAAGAAGGGAGATCAAAGGAGTTGGTAACATTCTTCGGGCAGCCAACTTTGGATCCCAAGGGGTTGATGGGATATGTTGCCAAGACGTCTCATTCAACTGTGGTCACTCGGCGAAGGTCCGAGTTATATAGCTGGGGTTTGTCATTTTAGGCTGACCGAAGGCGAGATATCTCTTCTCTCAGCTCCAACTCGAGCCTGCGAATAAATGCTATCGTCTGTAGCCATCAAAAGATCACAATCTTAGAATATTCCATGGAATCTCATCTCTTTTCGTTTTCATACCAGCCGAGTCGCAATTGCAACAAGCGTCGGGCCGAAACGGGCGGCGATCCAAATTTTCAACATGAGGCGCTCCACCGTCGACGGGAGCTCCGAGTCAAAACGCTAGTGGGAATTGAAGTGGCCTCATCTTCAACGATGTTCTCCATGAATGATGGGTCGTGAAGACTCTGACACCGTGCAACTTGATCGGGCCAACGGGCACATCGCATTCACGTTGGAGGCAACACCTCGCCGTCTGTCATGGGCTCCCCGTCTACTCCACGAGGCGATCACGTTCATCTCAGTTGCGTGGAGAAAAGAGAGAAGTGGCAGGGAACTGAAATGATTGGAAGTTACATTATGACCGGATGCATGGGCGTCGTCGACTCCGGGGTATCAAAGTTGACGCGAAATTGGGCAGAAGACGGACCCTTGGGGTCTCGCTCACGTATCATTCCTAACAGCAAGACGCTGGCGGATCTTGAACGGAAATACCGCTTGTCTCAGTACCTGGTGGTGCGTGCTCCTGGTGCATCTTCTTGGTCACGTTTACTTGATCGAGAAAGCGGCTCACACCATGACCGATCTTCGTTGTCCAACTAGACGCATTGCTGTTCGAGACGTGATCGCATGGCTGACCACAGACACAATTGTGTCGCGTTGGATTATTGTGGTTAGGCTGAGTGTTTTGACAGCACGTGGTGACGCGATACTCGTCCATTGTACTTGTATGAGTGTAAATCGGATTCGATCACGGCGCCGCGTTGGCCGGGCAGAAAGGGGAAAGAAGGACCCATGACTAGCCAACATCCTGCCGGACAGGGGTCTGTGAGGAAGACGAACAATGACGTAATTGCGCGTCGGCTACGACATCGAGATCTACTTTTTTGCATCGCAGGAGCCATGGTCAAACAGGCGGCAGGCACGACGTGGCTAGCTAAGCACCCAGCTGCACGAAACCGTTCGTGCCCCTTACTGCTCACTTTTCATCAAGGCATGCGAAAGCGCAGTTCATCCTCTTAGAGGAAAAATGGCCGTCTCAACAATGCCTTGTGGTTGCGGGTCCCGGAAGCAGAATGGGCCAGAGGAACCTTAAAAAAATTTGATCCGTTGTCAAATGTTGACCCATCTGCAGCCACTTTCCTGGGCAGCCTGTACGGATGGCAAATGTTATGAATTCACGAACTTATGTGCATGGCTCTCAGAGGACATGTCTACAGTGTTGCCCATGGATGCCATGCAAGAATTTCTCATCCCCCTCCAGGGTGTGTTTTATTAAAATACCACGCGTGCGCCCGTTTTCTCCGCATGCCGTGCTATGTATTACTTGTATTACTGATGAAGCCGTGACGGTGATCCGCTGGGGTCCCGCCGTATTCCAGGGACCCTCCCTCCTTGATGAAGAGCCCCCCACAAATGACGAAATATTTTTTTCCTGACAGGCCTGGCCATGGTGCATTGTCTGAATCGCACATCACTTGACCCGGCAAATGTGAAGGAATAACGAAAGCCAGCAAGAGGCTTCCAAATGGGCACAAAGTTCTGGTTTCTTTACAACATTACATAATGAGTTATTGCAATTGATTTAGGTTTGCTACAGGCGATCACATGAGATGCAGATATTTACAGTGAACTCTGTTTGGTTCTAGCCATGGTTCAAAAGAGGACAGCGCAGAACATCGTCGGGGCGTGGGCGTGGCGCATGCTGCCAGAGCCATGGGTCAGAGCCAGTGTGCCAGTGCAGGTCTAGCGCTGTTGGACGTGCCGCATTCCGGACAACGATGTCATACCTCCCGCCTTGTCCGAAGAGCCATCCAATCATACAGAGCCAATTGAAGCTGTAACTGGCTTCTGCTACCGCCCGCAAGCGCCTCTGTCGTTATTCCCGTGCAAACCGACACTTCACAAATGGCCCACGACGTTCGTTGTCCCAATCCAGCAGCAGCAGCGTGCGGACAGTCAATACATCGGTGTCTCGACCGCCAGATGGGAATCATGAGTGAGGCACAGTAGCTGCAACTCATCTATGTAGTTCTCCTCAGCATGAGCAGGGATGTACACATATACAAATGCATACATAGACAGTGACGACAATAACATGCCATGATACTCCAGTGACCTTCTCGTCCCCTCCGCATCCACGTCCCTAGCCAAGGGACATCCCGTCCTGTTTCCTCCCCAAGTCAACGCCTGTCCACGCGGTTTCCCCGCCTCAATAGGCTTTTCCATCGCTACATACTTGTATGTTTGAACTAGTCGCGATCGACTGGGGAAATGGGTTGTGTATGTGTTTGGATGTGGGAGAGCTCACTCCGTGTCGGGACCAGGGCTTTAGGTCTTAACGCTTTCGGCTAGTTCGGCGTGCGGCGTCATCCCGCCTCCTTCGGACTCGTTTTGTCCAGGTTGACAAGGATAAACTGGCTTTCCTTTGCAGCTCAGCAAAGAACAAGGTTTCCAGGCAGTTGTTCGCATGAGACATGTATTATGTGTGTGTACTTGTAAGCGAGTAAGTTTCGGAGAAGCCATGTAATGTACGTGTGTACGTGTACAAGTACGGGCAAAAGACGGTAGCCTGTCACGATCCCGGCGGACGGGGGTTCGTGGAACCACCATTCAAGGTGGGCCTCGTCGGTGCACCAACAAGGCATCCATCCTTCTTCTCACGACACCGAAACGAACCTAACGATGACGGGGACCACATGGCCGCCGCCTCCTTTGTATGCTAGGAGATGGATGCTATTCTTTTTCGATTTCATGCTTTAAAACCCGATCCACGCCCCTCCCACTCTTCTCCGTTCTTCTCTGCTCCCCTATTATCGTCGTCCTGGACTCTACCGTCTGGGCCCCCATGACTCGGACCCTGAGACTGCGTGCCCTCTAGGAAAGACGGTTCACCCTCCCCACGCCATGCCTGCGACACATTTCTCTGAGGAGCCTCCTCAGGTCATCAATGAGAAGGACCTTGAGCTCGCCAACGAGAAGCTCAATGCATCTCATTCCGGCGAGGGCTCTGCACCCCATGATACTGCCAATGTTGCGCCTACCGACACCAGCGCCCCCGTTGCCGCGGCTGGCTCGGCCGACTCGCCTTCACCCACGCGCACTGGCAACGGCAACAGCAACGGCCTCGAGAAGCTGGGCACCTACGACAAGTATGAAATCACCGAGGATGACTGCTACGAGGAGCTCGGCTACAGTTATCCCAACTGGAAGAAGTGGTACATCTTGACCGTCATTTTCTGGGTGCAAGTGTCCATGAACTTCAACGCCTCGCTCTACTCAAATGCCATTCCCGGAATTACGGAGGAGTTCAACGTCAGCGCCCAGGCGGCGAGATGCGGTGCCATGATCTTCCTCGTCCTCTACGCTTTCGGCTGCGAGCTCTGGGCGCCGTGGTCCGAGGAGTTTGGTCGCTGGCCCGTTCTCCAGCTCTCTCTGTTCCTCGTCAACATCTGGCAGCTCCCTGTCGCGTTGGCTCCCAATTTCGCCACCATCATGGTTGGCCGTGCCTTGGGTGGTCTGTCTTCTGCTGGCGGCTCCGTCACCTTGGGCATGATTGCCGACATGTGGGAGTCGGATACGCAGCAGTACGCTGTCGCCTATGTCGTCTTTTCCTCGGTCGGTGGTTCCATCCTCGGCCCCGTTGTTGGTGGCTTTGCGGAGGAGCATCTTCATTGGAGGTGAGCAACGTGACAACCTGCCTTTTCTGTCTAAATGTTCCTGCAAGCTCTGTGCGAACTTGTGCCTTGGTTTCCATGTATGACTGACTCGCGTTCTCCAGGTGGTCCATCTGGATCCAGCTCATTCTCGGAGTCGTTGTCCAAGCCATCCACTTTGTTACCGTTCCCGAGACGCGCACAACTATGATGATGAACAAGATTGCCAAGAAGCGCAGAGAGAAAGGCGAGAACATGTGGGGCCCTGACGAGCTGGTGCCCTACAGCGACCGCTTTTCGGCGAAGGAGATCATCACCACATGGACCCGTCCATTCAAGATGTTCTTGACGGAGCCCATCGTGCTCGTCTTGTCTCTGCTCTCCGGCTTCTCCGACGCCCTGATCTTCATGTTCATCCAGTCCTTCTCCCTCGTGTACAAGCAGTGGAACTTTAGCGCCATCCAGATCGGCCTTGCCTTCATCCCCATCGGGCTCGGCTACCTGATCGCCTGGCTGCTCTTCATCCCTGCCATTCGGCGTAACATCAAGGAGCGAAAGGCCAAGCCCAATGATGAGCGCGCCCAGTACGAGTCCCGCCTCTGGTTCTTGCTGTATACTGCTCCGTGCCTGCCCATCGGTCTGATTGGCTTTGCCTGGACGATCCAAGGCCCGCCTCTTCACTGGATTGGCTCCATGGTCTTTGCCGCCATTGTCGGCATTGCCAACTACGCAATCTACATGGCGACGATTGACTACATGGTGTGCGCCTACGGCCCCTACTCTGCCTCGGCTACTGGTGGCAACGGCTGGGCTCGTGACTTTTTAGCTGGAGTCCTCACCGTACCCGCCGTTCCCTTTTTCGAGAACATCAATCCCAGCAGTGGCAAGAATCTCGAATACGCCAGCACCATCCTCTTCTGCATCTCGTTTGTGCTGGTCATTGCCGTCTACGTCATCTACTGGAAGGGTCCCGTGTTGCGCAAGCGGTCGCCCTTCGCACAGAGACTGGCCGGTGCTCGACAGGAGCAGGTCGAAACAGGTCGCCGCGGCAGTGTGGCATACGACCCGGGTCGTCGGGGTAAGTGAAACCTGGGTCTTGATGGCAATCAGACATTGTCGTAAACTAACCAGCTCGAACAGCCTCGACAGCATCTGCAGGTGCGCAGCGACCTGGAAACGACCGACGCTACAGCCAGCAGCACCGCTTCTTCGGCGAGAGCCGCGTTACCCCCCGGGGCACCCCTCGCGGTACACCCTCGGCCAGCCGCCGACCCAGCGCCGCCAATGTCGTTTCCCGAAAGTAACGGGAAGTTGACCTGATTATTATCTATGATACCCTTTTTCCCTACGACAAGATAAGAAGACGCTTCAGTCTTGATGTGCCGCAAGGGGCAACAGTGACCGAGTAGACGCAATCAAACATTTTGACGACGTTGGGACGGTGGTTGTGTAAAATTGCACTACGCACCTGGCTATTGTGGATTTGGACACGGGGTTTTCATAATTTGTATTGTTACAATCGGGATATGATACCATTTTGCTTTGACTTTTCAATGGCCTTTCTTTGTTTGCCCAAGATCTCTTGTAGCCAACCGAATGGCTTGCTACTGTCCCCAGTGTACATGTAGTGCGCTGCGGTCATGAACCACGAACCCGGATCGCGGTCTGGCACGCACCGACCTGCCGAGCAGCTACAGTAATTACTCCATAGCTATATCGAGATCTCGACAGCCCGTGCAACAATGGCCTTGGGAACTTCCGGGGGGGAGCTCTGCGCGCTGGAAATAACATGGTGCTGCTATTGTGGGGCAGACGTACAGTCCACAAGGGTTTGTTACGTTCAGTGCATGTACCTCCCCACCACACTAGCCCTATTTGGCTAATAAGCATAGGTACTCTCTATATACAATTTAGTAGTATAAGCTACCTCCATGTCTTATTTCGATCAGTAACCCGGTCTTCCGGTACAAGGATAAATCCAACTTGCACCTTTGAACGTTCATACCTTTTTTTGACTTTTCTATTTATTCGAACCACAGTCTAAGCCTTGGACGGCCTTTATAGCTAATTTTGCATATATACACGTCGTACAAGTAGACAATAGTCTCTATGAGAGACGAAAAGGTCGAAATTCGAGCCTTATAGTGATACCTAGGCTCATATTTACACTACAGGGTAGCTGCGTGAGGTTATCACGAAGGCGGTGGCCCTACGGATTGGCAGAAAAGATCGGGACTTATATTTGTGTGTGATTTCCTATGAAAATCAGGTATCTGATATGTCACATTATCTGTGGGGCCGGGTGAGACTGTACGCTGCACTGAACGTAACAAACCCTTGTGGGCTGTATGAGATGGATATTGCCTCATTGGCCTCGGACTTTCTCTTCCGCTCGGCTTCAGACCTGTTGGTTGACACTTTGACAGTGCCAAAACGCGGGGGTGGCGTCCACACGGGCGGTGACAGCTGAAGCTGCGCGCGTGCATGGCGCGTGCAGGTGCACGTAGATCGGAAAGGGCAGGCGCATTCTTTGCCGTCACTAAACAGTGGCAGGCCAATATTGATTCCCCAGGTGGGCATAGGTCATTCGGAGAGAGGTCATGCGTGGGAGGCTCACTCATCAAGGTGCTGAAGGCACGAGAATTAGCGGCGAAGAAAAGCACAAACACCTCATACCTAGGTTGAAAGTCACTGAGCGTACAATTGGGATTCGACTTCTTTAGTGCTTTGCGGAGCCACAACGTGTCTATGCGTGTCCTTACTTACTGAAATGCCATCAGGTTAGTCTGACGGCATGTTGGCTGTTGATTACATCTCGAGCCGAGGGTCGGTACAGACTGGGAGCATGGACATTCTCGGCGGATACTCTCTCTTCTATTCCGTGTGTAGCGATAGAAGATCGCTAGGAAAGGGGCTATGCAGTCGATGACGATTCTTGGTTGTACATTCATTCACGCTCGACGGCGACGCGGCTGCTCAACAAAGGCCAATCTCATGCCTTCTTTGATGTATGTACAATTAGCGAGCATTTACTCCTAACGAAGAACCAAATTTTGCGTGTCATCATTGTTTGACGAAACTTACTTTGGCACCAATAACAATGGTAGCTGGAATGATATGCGCAATCCGCGCGTACACTTAAGTATATAGTAAGACTCAAGCATTGGACCTTGATCAGTAACCCATGACGTAATCTCCAACCTCCTCCCCATGAAGCCAAACCGTCAAATTGCCAACAAAGCTCCTTGAGTCACGTTTCACAGCACACGACTCTGCTTCAAAGTCCATGCGACACTCAACTACGCAGTATTATGCGACCGTGCCTCTTTCCCCGCGCCCGCCGAGCCCCCCGCATCCATTTCATATCTCCCATCTCACGCTTCAGCACCGCTTCATCGCCACGACAAGAGGAAACTCCGCGCCATCTCAACCCTCGATGGCTTGCCCAGCTGCGTGCCAGGGCGGCGCAATGCGTTGCAAACTCGAGTCATACTGCCCCTACCACGCAAAAGGCGCTACAAGCTTGTCTGGCGGATCTGGATGAGAGCTGGTTCACGCTATCAGCGGGACGAGAAGGCTTCCTGACAGAGAAGAGGTGGAAGGGACTTGACGGACATGCTGTTGTCTGGGGTGAGATGGTGAGTGATTGATACTCGTTCAGAACCGGCTCATGACGATATGATCGTTTCCTGATGACACTACGTCCCCGAGAAAAAGGACTCAATGGTAAGTCTGGTGTCGCTACCGACCTCGATCGAGGAGACAACTTGCTGACGAACCGATGCCAGGGTTGTTCTGATTCACCGCTTCTTGATGGAACTCGAGATTCTGATACGTTCCAGGCCATGTCAACAACGTAACCTACAACCGCTACGCTGAATCGTCCCGCGTGAACTGGATCCAACATCTGGCCAGCCTCGCCACCTGTCCCCTTCAGAGACAGCAGTGGCTGGACCTCATGAGTCCACGTGGCATTGGGCTTATCTTGAGAAGCATCAAGACCGAATACAAGCTTGTCAGTCCACCCGAATAAGGACGATGAGGCTTCAGAAGACTGACTCGACCAGCCTATCGCATTTCCCGACCGTGTGACAGTCGTTCACAAGCTGCTTCATCGACCAGACTATTCGTCCAGCAGTATTTCCCTCGAAGCCGTCATCTACTCGGAAAAGCATTGTCGCGCGGCCGCGAGATGCTTCGAAGATATCGTCGTCTACGACTATCGCGCTGCCAAAAGGTCGACGTTGGAGGCATTCATGGTGGATGAATTGCGCGCCGTGTACGACTTGCAGACCAAAAGCAGGGAAGGAACGGAAGCCAAGGTTGAGAAGATTTCCAAGCTGCTACAAGGGGCCGAACAAGAAGCAGTCTCGTGGAGTTGAGGTGTCCATTCTCAACATCTGGCGAAGCGAATATGCCGCCGAGCAAGGTGACGTCGCGGCCTGGACACTATGCCACGAAAGCTATGAAGCTTTGTCTCCAATAAAGTCTTACGACCGGCCTTGATCACAGTTAGATGATCATATCGTTTTGGCGAAGAGTTTCTCTTGTATATACAACGAGAGCAATGCCTATGTACAGACGACCAGCGGAAGCGACTGGAATATATACTGAGAACGCATGGAGGATCGCCGCTGTGCCGTTCCAAATATGTACAGTCGAACAACATAACGGTCTCTCCCCGACTATCCGGGACTTCCCCGTCGACTCATGGCCCAATCACTACGTGGTGTAGTGAGCGACATAGGCAACCTCCATTGAGCTGCCCCATCCATCAAAGGTGGCACCATTGGGAGCGCCAGGCTACGTTGATAGGAGAGTCAGTGTATTGGACGGAAATTCATGCAGAGGAAGAGACTCACCCAGTTGCCACCAACAGCCACGTTCAAAATGACGAACTTGGAACCATAGCACAATGTTTTCCACACTTCATAGTTGTTGATCCTGGCACCGGTGACGGTATGGAACGGCCTGCCGTCGAGAAACCAGGTAATGGCCTGCTGCCTCCAGTCGCCATTTCGGCGGTCAAACTCGACGCGCCAGTTGTGCCAGTCCTGGTTTGGGAAGTATACTTGATTGGTGATGCCGGCGGGCTCGTTGCACGCGCCACCTGGGAAGCGATCGCAGTGGACGGTGCCATGGTTTATCAGTTGGCCGTTCACCGTCTCCACTATATCAATTTCACCACAGGTTGGCCACGAGACCCCGTGACGAATAGAGTCGCCAAGCAACCAGAATGCAGGCCAGATGCCCTGCTTATGATCGGCACCGTTGCCACCGAAGCGGATCTGAGCTTCGACTCGAGTGATGCGACCCCCAGGCGGGCTGAAGGTGTATTTGCTCTCAAGCCGGGCCGAGGTCCAGCCTCGAGGTGCACTCCCGTCGCGCCAGGGAATAATCTGCATCGTGTTGCCGCCGCTGAGCTGGACGTTCTTGGTGCTGCGTCGATAGACCTCGGCTTCGTTGTTCACTTTGAGATCTGCGTCGAGGATGTTCCAGTTGCCCTCGTTGGGTAACCTTCCCTTGGCTCCACCAAAGTTCTCTTGCCAGATGCGCCGAAAGCCACCGTACTGAGGCGCGTCCCAGGCGGCGACGGATGTGGCCAGGACCAGCAGGCCGGTGAGAGCTTGGGTATAAATCATGGCAGCGGTGTATGTATGTATTAGTGGCGTCCGGCTGAATATGTACATACAAGGGCCCAGACGCGGGAAAGGGGGCGAGAGGAAACAGGAGAGTAGGGAGGGAGGGAGAGGGAGAGTGAGAGAAAGAGAAAGGGCTGAAAGACAACGGTGCTCTCCAAGGTCGCGGATGGTGGCGCTCTGAACTCTTCGAGGTCATGATCAGCGTGGAGGGAGTGGTCAGTATTATATCTTTCTTTCTACACCGGGGCGAGGAAATAAGGATTCACGAGGCTAACGGGCCTAAGCACCGTTCCCGTGAACCCATCTGGGCAGGTCGCTAAAGGTGACATGATACGTGCCAACAAGCAGCATCCATCGGCGTCCGCCACCCCATCGGGGGGTGGGTTGATTCCGGGCCCAACAAGGTCTCACGTCGCATGGCTTCTGGAGTCACGGAGCCCATCGTGGCTTACATCCCCTGGACAACTAAATTCATATGTTGAAAAGAGAGCTGTGCCTTCGGTTCAAGGATCCGCGTCGTAGCGGACATGTGGGATTTCGTATAAAGGGAAGGCCATGCCACAGACGGCTTGAGAGGACGACTCAGGAGCCAAAGCTGGGAGACCGGGCGTAGCCTCACGAACGGCACAGAACAAGAGCTGGAAACTGTCCCACCTCTTGTCCTCCCCGCGTGCGGTCGAGCCATAAGGTTGGCAGCGGATCTGCGAGGGAATAGACAAGGGCTACAGGGCCGGCCTTCTTGGCTGAAAGGGCCGAATGAAAGTTGCAAGGGAACACGTGCAGCTTTGTCCGGGGATGCCACTCGGGGCGCGCCGTAGGATATCCACGTTTATTGTATTGGCGGTGGGGCCTTTGTCTTTTGCGGAGAGGATGCAGCGGATTTTTGCCTTAATTACTTGTACTATGTATGACACACAGACCCAACGTGTTTACTGGCGGTAATTACATTGGCGCCTAGAACGTATGTATGTGCGTATATCGTTGGGACTCGGCAGTGCAGTCCGGGGACAGCTTGCGTATGCGGAGGCGACTACGACGCTAGTGGTCCTGTCCGGCGGTTGACGGCGTGCGTTGAAAAAAAAAAAGGAGAGACGTCTGCGTAATTAGACTTACATACACACAAAGGTACGTATAATGAGACTTTTCTTTCTTTTCGGCTCGTCCACCCATGACAAGCACATAGCCGAGGGCATCTGACGGACCAGAGGGTGAAAACGCGGGGGACAGGCACCGGCATTCTGGGCTCCATGTTCTTTTCGGCCCGCAAACTCTGCTTGGAGTGATCCTTTCGTCGCGTGGTGTGTGCGCGATGAGGCTCACCATGGACCGTTGGAGAAGGCGATAATAAAAGGGGATGTGAGTGTGTGTGTGTGTGTCTCTGTGTCCGTGGAAACTGGGCACTCGGGAACTGCTAGCCATTACCCGGTCGTGGGGGTGGACGCTCCCCCCCCCTGTGGCTCAGCCTGGATATATGTAATTTCCTATAGTAGACAGCTGAGACAGGCGTACGTGTAATAGACGGCACGCAAAAAAACAGTCAGCCCCATCTGATGTTTCTTCGAGTACGTATGTATGCACACAAGTTGGTCGAAGATCCGTGCGACGAACTAGCGGACAACTAGTGAGGCCCGGAAATGGGAGATGAACAAAACAAGGATGAGACATCGCATTTACTCCTGCAGGAAAACATGATTGGCTGCCTGCTATATCTCTCTCGAGGGATCGGCCCTGGAGGAGAAGAAAAGGAAGGGGGGGATGCCTGCTGCCCTGTGATGATGTGTGGACGCTGCAGCTGCCTTCTTCTCACATGGCAGCGCACCCAACGCTGCAGCGCCCGTGACACGCTTCTCTGCCCACAAGGCAAAACGTGAATGGTTGACACATGGCCATTGGCCACGGCCACGCCATGGTCCCGGGATCCCGAGAACAGCAGGCTGACCTGACGACTTGTCTTTCTCGCGCAAGAGTCAAGCCTGCAGATACAAGTCTTGACCCCATGGAAGTCTTGCAACGTGACAGGACAGCACTAGCAAAAGCACAGAACCAGGCAAACCATGACTTTGGGTATTGCGAACAAATCGACCACATGGCGCCAGCTCTGCTCCAGGATGAGAGCAGTGGCTTCCGGTCCGCGAAGCCACTAGCCCTATTGTACAGTAGCCTACAATGTTACAGGTAAAGTACATGGCGGACCTGGGCTGTTTCACCGTTTATCCAGAGGGATCATCGATAGCAAGAGCCCATGATTACGTTTCGGAACCGACGACGGATGGGTTACAGACAGATGGACTCTTCTCTTTCTGTTCCCCCTTTTCACATGTGGGTTACAGTCTTCGCCCATCAAACGGCGAGCGAAAAGCTGTCATGCAGCTGCGATGAAACGGCCCTCTGGAACATCGGATACTCGCGGCACGTTTTGAATCACCGCCGCGGGTGGGTTGTACAGGTTTACACGGAAGCCCAGAGGGGAAAGATCAGTTCCGCATATGGGAGGGGAGGGATCACAGGTTGGGACGTATCTGTATGTATGTCAGTCTGAAAGTGCGGACAGACATGGCCTGCATTTCATGCATGCATGCTTATAATGTGTAACTACCCACTTCCCCATTCTGACAACCGCGTGACGCAAATCGACGATGAAAACCCGCTCCGGACATGGCCGTTCGAACGCGGAGCCGAAAGGGAAAACACACACATGATGTCTATACCCGTGCTCACGCATTGAACTGATCGTCGTCCCCAGCAAGATCTGGCCCCGAACCGCGCAACGTCCCTCCCCCCTTACTGCTGCTTGTTCTCGAAACTTACTTTCCCCCGAATGTTGCGACACCAGACGGACGCCGTGACACATACCTATTTTTGCTGACCCAAAGCTATAACATCCCGCACTATTGCCCCCCCTTCTGTCGCCGATCGGAGCGCACTCGCCGGCTGTTCTATCGGCCGTTCTCTCCACATGCAACCTGGTCGCTGGCCATGTTGGTTGGCTACTCTGTCGCACTTTGGTGATGAATCACGGGACCTCGGCGACGCGCCCCTGACCTACTCCGTACAGGCATCATTATTGTAGATATAACGCGTGTTGCTTGGCACGTCTTTTAATTTGCGGCCGAGATGGGGGACCATTTCACGACGCACAAGGGCGGTCACAAGTCCCGGTTGTATGTGCACACGTAGGCACGTCTATGACGTTGACAAGGCTTCATTAGGCACTTTGTCGACAAGGTGATCAAAGTAACCATGGGGACGATATAGCGGTGATTTGGCTGATGTTGATGAGCCGTGCAAAGTTCCTCGGCCTTTGCATGCATGCACGCGCGATGCCAACAAGTAGCTGCTTGATGCCTGTCCATCGACAAGAGTCACCTGGCCAGGCACGTTTTTCTGTGTCGTAGTCTTGTGTGGGACTTGTTATTCGTGGGATGGCCGGGATTGGGACAGGAATCCCCTGCCTGACGGTGGTTCCTTGCCAAGACGAACGGCGGCATTCCGCCAGTCACTCCGCACGAATGATTACTTCCTTGTCCATTCTGGAAGTTTTTCCCTTGTTTCTCTTCCCCGCCACTATTCATTACCGATGGGACGTGATGGCAGGTGGTCAGGCTTTGTCACATGAGAGCATATCCACTAGACTGCGTACCTATGTAATGCATCTACTTGTACATACAGTACATGCACGCGCACGCATATGCACCGCGATATATGTATGACCAAACAGGTTGTGACGATCTTGCCTTGGCCTACAGGTATGGATTACCGGAGACATCTCCTGCTCAAAGCCGATGTCGTCGGTGCCTGGGCAGCGGGAAAGGCGCAAATAAGGTGGCACCACCTGTATGTACTACAAGTAATAATAACTGTAGGGCGGTTTAAATTAAAGGCCCCTAGGGACTTGCCCGAAGGCCCCATCTCTGCCCCCCACGTTTTTGCCTTTCCCCCACAATCATCCCCCGACCAGACAGGGAACGTGTTTGCCTGGCACGCCGGGGTCGACTTGGGCCATCCTGTTGACTTAGCAGTCTTCCATTATTACCGGTCCATTCCGCTCCTTCTAGGCGCCAGGCTTTGGCCACTACCCGCCTCTTTTTGTTTCTACATCCCTCACATGCTGTGCCGAGTAGTACAACTGTGCAAGTGAAGAAAAAAATACATCGACCAAGGGGCGTGCGCCGCCAACTGCGAAAGAGCGAATCATGTTTGCGACCGCTTCATTGGGCTGTCAAAAATCCTCTACCACGGTAGCATCAAGTCCGACGTGCCAACGAATATGTGACAATGGGCGCCCTGCAGCGCATGCATGTAACCCCCCAGAGCAGACAGACGTCACTTTTTGCCCATGACTTTTCCTCCTTCAGTCGTCTTGCCCCCCCTTTCCCCATCCTCCGGCTGTCTTTTTTAGGAAGGCCCCAAATGGAGACGATGGTGTTCCTTGGCACCTTGATTGGAAGCGCTCACGTGAAGCTCGCGCTCATCCTCGTTCCTCATCCCATTATTGGCCGTTGGTTCTGCCCGCAACACATCACGTCACCCAACAGACGCCTCCGCCCAACCTCATTGTCACATACCAGCACCCAGCTCTCTCATTTGTTTCCTTGGTTGTGTTTCAGCCTTTGGTCGTCCGCGGATTTTTCGACCAGGGCTCTTTCGGCCCGCAGTCATTGGCTCCGTTTCAGCCATTCATCTTGCCAAGCTTGGCCTGCGACGCGTCACATATATTATTGATGTGCGTATGAGCGAATGCCAATGGGAGTATACGGAGCAGGCAGGCATTTGGATTGCTATTTTTGTTGCATTAATGGGAACCTGTTATATGTTTACTTCCGTCGCCTTGATGAGGTTTCAATGAATCCATTGATGGCTCTGGACCATGTTCGAGTTAGATTGAGTGACTGGGATAGATTGAAGGAGCGGAAGTCGTCCGATCTCGCCAAGAAGGGACTTCTTGCTCCTCGTTGCCTTTGTTGGTGCCAGTGTAAGGAGGAAGCTGGTGTTGTATCTGATAAACGACATCACCACACTCGTATGAAGGGTCTTGTGAGTTTGCTAAAAAGCCGAGGCTACAATGTATCAGACTTGGAGGTGTCGTTCAGCTTGAAAACTGTATGAAGCACTTGGCCAAGTCTCGCGACGTGAAATACTTGCACTTAGCAATTCTCGCTCTGGGCCTGCCCGTGTCAGCTTAGCATATGTATACGGATGTCAGTACATATGTGTGCCCTCTGAGGGCGGTACTGCTCCAATACACATAAATAAAAAGGCAGAATCCTCAGCGACAAGCTCCATCATGGACCTTCTATGCTCACATGTAGCGAATCAGATTGCTGACAGCTTCGATACTGGTGATGGTACATCTAAACAGATGATCGGATAGGGCAATGGACGACACGATAGAAGGGGAGAGACAAGAATAAGGACCGAACCATGCGACAGGGCTCGTGTGCATTTCGAACATGTAGATGCCGATGTCCAGTGCAATGAATTCTAGCATCGCTATGATCTGATACCACTGGGCCTCGGTTTTTGGATAGCCAAGCAAACGCCGTCGGGGAATCTCGGCTTCCGGGATCGTCAGCATATGCTGTTGTTGGCGTTCTTATTAACTGATGCGAGACATCTTCAGGCAATCGGGCCCGATGACAGGAGAGTAAGCGATCATGCGGGACTGGACGTGCCGAGAATGATCTGCGCATGGTAATCGCCCAAGTTATGTGTGCCATGACTCGCGTGCTCGAGCGGCCATCTCGTCAAACCTGACAGTGAGACTGCGACAAAGACGACGAATATCTCACATCATTGACAAGAAGGTCTGACAATTACAATGTACGAGGACCAAGCGTCCGGAGCTGGCGTTCACGTAGACTTACCAGCTTCCCCAGCATTGTCAGAAAGGGATTGTGGTACAGAGAAGCGCCGAGCCGAAAAAGTTGTCCTGGGTTCTGGAGCTTCGTCGGCAACTTACCCATCTTCACATCTTGGACAAAACGTCTTGCCTGTAAGAGAACAAACAACATCGCCTATAGAGAAAGTCGGTAAGCTTTTGGCCCGATTGCCCTGCAAGTCATTGGTTGCAACTTCGTACAGAGGAGCCAATGCTTGATCGTGGATTTATTCGTGGACCGAGATGGGCCAAGTCGCCGGGAATGGGGTGAAGACCTCGATCAGTTTTGTGCGTGGAGCCGGTATACTTTCAGTATCGCAGCTGTCATATGGGAAGACGCGCAAGCTGTACTTACTTGGTCATAACTTCGACAATTACCACCTACGAACCATGGAGGAGCAATCGTGACATCCTCACCATACAGGTACACGTGACAAGATGAGTCAGCATCCCGGAGCCAAGTATCCGGAGCCTGCACCAAAGCGCTGCGTAGCGTATCACAACTTCAACCGCAGACATTAATAGTTGACTACAGATCACGTCGAAACTCGCGCTCTTTCATGGACACCCACCATCCGCGACTGGTCATTGCGTCTTGGGCAGGTCCGTAACGAAACACCACCCCGACAAACATCCTTCGTCGGAGTCCAAGGACCCGAGTCGAACCCTGTATATGTCTTGGATGCGAGGCCGGGGTGACGCCGGCGTCTTTTTGTTACAGGCCATTTACCCCACGGGGTCGGTTGCAGCCAGCTTTTTGAGATAGCTCAGCTTTGCTTCGTCATGTCCGAGGAAGATATTGACCTGCTTGGCCCAGACGGGCAGGTCTCCTCTCGCGTCGACCGCGACCGCCGAGCCCCGAGGTTCAGCTGGACCCCTGCGTACGAGACCACCTTTTTCCAAAGCCTCTGCGATAGCGTGCAATTGGGACTGCGCGAGAACAGCAGCTTCAAGGCCGAGGCCTGGGAGCGCGCCGGTCAGGCGTTGCAGGAACGCCATGGCGCGTATCCTGCCAAAAGTCACCTCATCAACAAGAGTGACAATGCGAGGAAGCGTTTTCGATTATGGAGAGGGTTGCGCGAAAATCCAGACTTCTACTACGACCCAAACACGAAGCAAGTCACGGCCGCGGAAGAGGCATGGAAGACGCACATGGAGGTGAGCTCATTGTAGTCTTGCGTTCCTCGTCCGGCTCGCTTACAACTTTCTCATCAGCGCGAGCCTTTATCCCGTGCTTTGCGTGGACGACCGTTCGATCACGAGGAATCCATGGAGATCCTTTACCCAGACGTGATAGGCTCCGGAGGCGCTCCGAAACGTATCCTGAAGCCTCGACGCCGAACCGATGGTCAGCCGGTTGACGAGTCGGAGATGCCAGGGGCAGGCGTCTTGACCCTTCAGTCCGACGTGTCCCCAGCGCCGCCTGTGCTCGACAGCCCCGATCGACAGCATGTCTCCTTGAACCAGACTCCAACAGCATCGACATCGACAAATGTGGCAACATCTCAAGCGGGTTCCAATGGAGCTCCGTTACCGCCTCAGCCGGCCAATTCACAGCCGCCAATGTTGACACCTCCAGAGGAGTCGCTCAACCAAGCAAAGAAGCGACCACCGTCATCGTCGTCAAGACTTTCAGCTACAAAACTCGACTTATCACCACCATCACTTTCGATCCCGCACGGTGTCTCACACCATATACACTCTTCACCCCGAAAACGGCAAAGAGCAGTGCCGAATGACGAGACCACTGACATTGCCATATTGGCCACGCCCACATCGACCGAAAGTCTGCCGGCGCAGCTGGATTCGACGGGGATATCAGCTCTATGTAACGTGGAGGACGAAAAGCCGGAAGCAATGGCACGTTCGAGCACAACAGCCGGAGCGTCGGAGCCTCAATCAAGTACAACATGGGTGCAGACCGCGCTCGAGCTCTTTTTCGACGAGTTTTCCCACGAGGATATGGACCTGCAAATCCGGATAGCAGTGGATGTTCTCACCGATGAATCAAAAGCGTTGGTGTTTTGCAAGATGCCCCCCAGCCTCCGGAGACACTGGGTCAAACGACTTTCCGGATAAATGTACAACTGTGAAGATATGACGGGCTATTGGGATTTATCGATGCAAATTAATACCTATGTATGGTGTGCTATTTCCACGAGCGGCCCGTGGACCGGGCCAGGCTGTTCATGTACGAAGGGGGGAGCAATGTGATTCGAGATACCCGTTGGCGAGGCGTCGGTTCTTCAGTTTCTAGATTGACTGTTCATTGTAATTGCAGACTTTGGACCACTTGATTGATTTGAAGTCATAGAAATTGTATACTGCTTAGTGTGCTACTTGGTGTGCTGCTTGGTGTGCTGCTTGGTGTACTCTTTGGTGCACTATCGGGTGTGCTGTCTGATGTACTGTCTGGTGTATTGCTTGGTGTATTGCTTGGTGTATTGCTTGGTGTATTGCTTGGTGTATTGCTTGGTGTACTTACTTGGTGTAAATAAATGCGTGCAAATAGCAGGACTCATTATATACTGCATGTGGTTGCAGATGGATTGACTGACATGTGCAATCATGCAGACCGCAAGCTGATATCGACGCTCTCACCTTTGCCTACATCATTAGCCATATTTCTTACCATGACTAATAGAATTATGCAATAATCGAAGGCAGATGCATCTGTTCTTTGAACATCGCACCCGTCGTGTTGCCCATATTAGGTAGCCATGCAATTGTCATCGAAGCGTAAAGCATCAACGTCGCCGGTGCGTGGTGTTGAACAGTGGGGCCGTAGTCTACAAGTCTACAAGTAACGTACGTCATCAGCCGACTCTGTCCCTCAACCTTGGCTGAACACACGTGATGGAAGAACCTCGGAGTGCTACCATCCCCCCAATTCCTGCTACGTCCGGCGTCGAGCGATTACCGCATACGTCGATTCCCACCACCTCATTTCTTCATCCTCTCTCAACCATTCTCTTCATTGGCCCAGTGTTACGCATCGCAAGCAACCGGCGATTCCACCCTTGAGCATCTTGTAACACACTGTCGGCTGTATCGCGAAGCAGATACATTCCTAGTCTGTGAGTCTTGGACCGATCTACTACTGGCGTCGCAGATTTGCATTGCGTCATATCCCTGGTCTCCAATGCCTTTTGCATTCAAACTGACCAATCGAATGCAGGAAATAATGTCATACGCCGACATTGCTGCCAGTGGGCCGAAGCAGACCGCCGAAGAGGTCAGTTTGATACATCCATCCCCTATGACTACGGAAACCAAGCCCATCATGTTTGCCGCTCTACGGCCCATAATGAAAGGACGGCAGAGCGCATGTCTACATCTTTTCGCACCGTCGCTAACAAGGGCGCGCACATTAGGCCGCTGCTCCTCAACCCCCCGAGGTCGTGCCCAATGAGTCCGCATCCACCTCGTCTCTCATCGACGTCGACGCCCCCAGTGTCCACACCGTCCCCTCGGACTTCCTCGAGCAGGACGTCAAGACGGAGACCCAGGCCCACCGTCTCCAGCAGGAGGACGAGGCCAAGAAGCTCAAGGCCGAACGTGACCGTCGCAATGCCGCCAAGAAGGCCCGGAAAGCCGACAACTGGCTCACCAGCCAGTTTGCCAGCCTCTCGGATGGCAGCGCTGGCGCCCTCGCCCTGGCCAACGTTGTCGCTGTCGTGGGACTGAGCTCGTACCTCGGTTACAAGGCTTGGGGCCTGTATGAGAAGGGGAGGCTGGATTGGAAGGCTGTTGGTGTGGGAGCTGGCATCCTAGCCGGCGTGGGCGCCGTGGAGGGCGTTGTGGGAAGGTATTTGTACAAGGGAAAGAAAGGGTCGCCTTAGGACCAGGATTCGATCCATATTCCGGTTAGAAAGTCTTCTCTGTCCTAGCGTGACGCGTTGGGGTCGGTACGGCGCTCTCCCTCTCCTCTACTCTGGCTGCATTAATGTATCTTAATTCGTATTACGAGCCTCTCTCGAAACAGGGTTTTGGACTTGCGATGTCACACTCAATCGTGCTCTGAACATAAATGATTCTTACGGATGCGATCTTGATGCATAATGTGTTGAGTGTAAATGGACCCGTCTATCTTCTATAAATCCCCAGGTCGCAAACGCTTGACTCACGCTTCGAGTATACATGTCTATGATACAGACACAGCTTTTGTGTCACTAATATGATGCAGCTGCAAATTCTTGTTCCTACACACCTCCCTCGAGCCCATCTTCACTGGCTGTCAGCCTGGTTCTCCCGATCGCCAGGCGTCTGTTCGCTCTTGGAGTCGATATTTGCATCCGTAGCATCCTCCCACTTGGTAGGAATACTGGTGATATCGGAGGTCTGATCACCCGATGCGCTGTGTGCGATGGCATCCTGGTCCTTAGACGGGGTTGATGACCCTTCACTAGAAGCTGGTTGCGCTTCCGGAGACGGTCATTCTTCACCATCTTGAGCTTCGCCGTTGCTCGCATTGTTGTCGTCATCATCGGTTAACTCTGCGCCGTAGATTTCAGGATGCTCCCGGAAGCAATCCTGCATGCCCCTATGAAGAAGAAATTGTCAGCCCATCTCATGGGTGGAGAAAATGCATTGGAGAGTACCAAAACTTACTGGAACTTCTCTATACAATCCATCCCTTTGGGCTCCTCGGTTGAGTACACGAAGCAGCTGAATGCTGCCTTGAACTGCTCTCCACATGGGCCATGAGCCATGCCCCCGAGACACGGACAATCCCAGTTGATTTCGCCTGTCTCCGGATTGAACGCGCCTTCTTGACCGGCTTCTTCCTCCAATGCCTCCGGTGAGCCTGGGGCATTTTGTTCTTGTTTGGGGACAGCCTCCTCGCGTTCTGGTTGCTTGACAGTCTCTGTTGATGCCGCTTGTGTTTCTGCCGCAGGCGTGGATGATTCGACCATCTTGGACCTGAGCTGTCGCCTCTTCTCTTCTATGATGGAGTCGACGGTCGGCACGTCTGGTCGCGGCGGCGCAGGTATCGAAGCAGCTGGCTTTGTTAGCTGAAGCGCAGGCCTATTTGCATTGGGGGCAAAGCGGCGCATACTTGTAGCTTCGTCGGAGAAGACGGAACTCGTGTTGTAGTAGTACACTGCTGCGCCCGCGAGTGTCCATCTGAGCGCGGAGCTCTTCCAACTCCGTGACTTGTCTGCGGGCGATGCTGTCGAGGCATAGCGGCGCGAAGTGGATTGGACAGCTTGGCAGCGCAGTCTGCCCGCAGCCAGTCGCGAGGCAGATCGCAATGCCGGCCGATACATGTCTATATGCGGTGACGAAAGTAAAGAGCGGTGCAATGTCGTCGAAATCCCTTCATGACAAAAGTGACCGAGATCTTGGCGAGCTCGATTGGTCAGCGACCGAACTTTTCGGCCTCAAAGCGTCATCAACTCTTTTTCCGGGTCCCGTAAAGCTAGGTACACGTACGGGAAAAGGGTGGCATGCACTTGCCGGCTTTTACCCGGCCTGCATGCTGGTAGGCAGTCTCTGTCTCTGGCGCCGATGGCGATCCGACCACAGTACTCGGAGGATTTGGCAGTGAGCTGTAAGTGATGGACCCTGGCCAGCCACGTGCTGACAGCAATAGTCTGTAGCCTACTGCCGGCCTTCACTTCTCAGCCCAGCTGTCGGACTAGTATGTGTATGGTGCCCCGACCATCGACTGCATGCGATGCAAGGGTGAGGGAGGCGGCTCGTGTCATCTTCGGGCTTGAGCGACAATTGAGTTCTGGCTCATGGGTCAACGGGACCAAGCCGGCAGAAGGCATAATGGCTCAACCGCCATTTCATGCTAGGCGCAAAGCGGCGACTCTTCGTACAAGCACTACTACCACCTGTAGCTTTGACTTCCATAGCCGGGGTGGAACATCCCTGACCGAATAATTACGCCCTTTTTTCCTGGAATTCTTCCACCGCAACTCGCACATCATCACAAATTCAAGACATTTTACTTACAGCTTTGGTTTCTTGGATATCGGCCGAAGTTACCCCAGCTCATCAAACATAACACACACAGAAACCATGTCGACGTCCGCTGTCGAGTGGCATCCCGCCAAGCTCCTCCAGGACCAGGAGTGCATGCCCGACTTTGTCCTCCTCGTGCTCAATCAACCACTCAAGAACAGCGTCAATTTGCGAAGGCTATGGAAGAATTGTGCGTGAACTGCTTATCTGTGGGAGGGCAAGAGTGGTCAGAAGCATGGTCAGGGCGCTGACACGGGACACCGCAGCATCAATGAGAGTCGCTGCAGACGGCGGCGCAAACCGTCTCCATCAACTGTCCTCGTTCCGAGGCAAGTTTGTGAGTTCGATCCCACTCTACCACATACGTGGTCCGCCAATCACTCGGCGATTTCACATCCTGCACCTGCTCGGTAATCTGACGTGACCCCAGTCGAATCTGCAGGCCATCATCGGCGATCTCGACTCTGTGGACCCCTCCGTCAAG
The DNA here is from genome assembly GCA_018831705.1 of Torrubiellomyces zombiae. Lineage (NCBI taxonomy): Eukaryota > Fungi > Ascomycota > Sordariomycetes > Hypocreales > Ophiocordycipitaceae > Torrubiellomyces > Torrubiellomyces zombiae. The sequence goes on from JADHZA010000220.1 coordinate 32,750, forward strand.
GACTTTTACTCTTCTCAGCCTGTCCCTGTGAAAATCGTCCACAGCACAGACCAGGAGACGACGGATTTCGGTAAAGCAGTCGCCTGGATACGGGACAACGAGCTTTCCGGTCTCGACATCGTCGCGTTGGGCGGCATAGGTGGCCGCGTCGACCAGGGTATCCGACAGCTCCACGAGCTCTACCTCTTCCACTCCGATCCTACCTACGCCAATGGTCGCGTCTATCTCATGTCCAACTCGAGCCTGACTTTTCTTCTCAAGTCGGGGACGCACCATATCCACGTGGCTGAAGAGGGAGAAGACAATGCCTTCGGAAAACACGTAGGCATCATACCCCTTCAAGAGCCGAGCCGCATCACGACAAAAGGGCTCGAGTGGGACGTCACAGATTGGGAAACCAAGATTGGCGGAAGGCTCAGCACAAGCAACCACGTGCTGCCCACGACCAAATGCGTCGAAATTCACACCACGAAAGATGTCATCTTTACAATCGCGCTGCCTGTCGTAGATGGGGAGGAAGATATCTAGATATGACCAAGACGGCCATTGTCCGTGATTCCCTGCGGTCGGAACCAGATCGCAGAAGCGTCATGACGGGATGGTAGTGACACACCAGAACGCCGCGCTCAAAAGTTGTAGTTGGGCCGCCCCGAACCCGCGATGGACGGGGTGCCTCATCGCAAATAATGCAAAACTAGCCAGCAGAACAAGAAGAAAATGATGACGCCCGCAAAGAATATCCATTTGTCTTCCCGTGCCCGCCGCTCCACCATTCGGATTGTCTCGCCACTGATGCCAAGCGTGTTGCCCACGCTGTAAAGCCTCTTTTGCGTATTCTTGAGCATCTCGCGCTGCTGGCCGAGATCACCCAGCACAGCCTGTCCTCTGGCAATGTAGTCGTCCAGTGCAGAATGGGTGTCTGCAAAGAAGTTTTGTTCCCGCAGCGCATGCGACTCGCGGGTCTCGTCGGCCGAGCCTGTCGTTAGCGGACCTCCGCCGTGCGCAGATCGCGCAGGCTGAAACGCTGAATGTTGTGTGGGCGTGTTGACATTGGCATAGGGGTTTTCTGGTGTCGCATTGTACGGTCTCCTGCCTAACAGTTCGCTTCTGTTGGCTTGATGCTGGTGGTCCTCTCGCGCCTTCTTCAAGTCGTCTACTTGCGTCCTCAAGTCTGACATGTCTTCGCGGAACTTCTTGAGTCGCTCAAAGGCTTCATCCTTCTTCTTTGTCACGATCTCCTGTCGCGCTAGGTGATCGTACTCTTCCAATATCTTTGAAAAGGACGACAACGAAGCCGAGACGTTGCCTATCTCTGCGGGCGTGGGTGAGCCTTTTGCACCAAGTCCTTCCAGCTCGGCTCGGATTGCCCTGCTCTGCCGCAGGGCAGAGTTGTAAATCACGTTCTGGAAATTTCAAAAAACATCAGCACAGTATAAACAGCAGAAGTCCGAATGCCGCAGCTTACCATAGTAAATTGTTGCGCCGCAGAAACTTAAGAGTCGCGACACTGCTAGTTATTGGCGTGGTGAGGCCAGATGAAGGTGTTCCAGGGCGGATGCGGAATAACGTGGCGCCCGCGCAGCGACAGGCAACCCAAGGTGGTTATTTGGTTATTTCTGGGCGTGCATCATCTCTGCACCCAGCATCAGCTCGCATCCGCACGACGTATAGCATAGCAGCTTCTGCTGCATTTCTCCCGGTATGCTCTGATTCGATCGAAGAACAGAGGGCGAATCGAACCTTCGTCATGGAAGCTTATATGAAGTCGATGAATGTTGCGCTGTTACGGGAGCAGGGGACGGAACGGCAGCTCCCGGCCTCATCAGTCTGCAAGATTGCGACAACGCATGCCTGAATCCAACACCAAAGAAAGCCACGGTTACAATAACTGGTTCTCCTTCTCTCGGCACGGATAGCCAGACGCTGCAGCAATAGACTTTCAGGCTGCCCAGTTTATCGGCAAACAGTGGACACGATTGCCAACTTGAGACGCCGACAGCCCTCTGCCGACGTCGGCCCCGAGCCCGGCGCCGAGGACCACCACCAACGTCAGGTCGATGACAGTTCCTGTTGACATCTCCGCTAAACCCATGGATCTCAACCGGGATTAAGCGTCATATGCAGGAGGTCATGACGAGCAGGACGATGATATAACCTTGGCTGTTCGTGCGTCGGAGTCGGCATTGGCCACAATGTCGCCGGGCACGCACCAACGTCGCATCATCACCGTCTACCACTACGCCTGAGAGAAACATGTCCGACGACGAGCTGGAACGAAACAATGCTTCCTCTGTCCTTGCACCGAGATCAATAGCCAGCAACAATGGAGATCCAAGCCAGCCGGAAGAGCCGCCAGCAGAGCAAAATGTCAGGCCTCCTTACTCCGTCTTCACAGCTTGGCAGAAGCGAGGCATCGTTCTCGCGGCATCCCTCACTGCCTTTTTTTCTCCCCTCACCGCGCAGATATACCTGCCGGCTCTGACGACAATCGCCCACGATTTCCGTGTCACAAGCTCCCAAGTTAACTTGACCATCACCACGTACATGATTTTTCAGGGCATCACTCCCATGTTCATCGGTTCCCTGGCTGACAGCGGTGGGCGGCGCCCCGCATATATCACCTGTTTTGTCATCTACATCTGTGCCAACGTGGGTCTCGCTCTCGCCAAGAACTATGGAACACTCCTCGGATTGCGGTGTATCCAGTCGGCTGGCTCTAGCAGCACTGTTGCGTTGTGTGTCGCCGTGGTGGCCGATGTGGTGACGTCGGCCGAGCGCGGGCAATACATTAGCATCACTGTCGTTCCTGCGGTGTTGGGACCGGCCCTCGGTCCCATCCTCGGAGGTCTTCTCTCGCAGTATCTCGGATGGAGATCGACTTTTTGGTTCCTCGTCATCTCAGGTGGTGTTGCTCTCATTCTTCTCGTGCTTTTGCTCCCAGAAACCTGTCGGCAAATCGTGGGTGACGGATCCATCATGCCACCACCCCTGTACCGCTCCGTCTGGCAGACTGTCACGGCTCAACAGAGACGCAGAGCTCAAGAACACGAGAAATCCGCTGAAGCCAGGCCGAAGCAGCAACTCAAGCTCAAGATGCCCAATATCTTGGGTTCCATCTACATGCTGTTCGAGAAGGAGACTAGTCTTCTCCTCTGGACTAGCAGCCTGGTCTTCGCCGGCTTCTACTGCATCGCCACGGCCATCCCTAGCCTCTTCGCAACCCGCTACGGCTACGATCAGATCCAAGTTGGCCTCATGTATCTTCCCATCGCTGGCGGCTCCGTCGGCGCCGCAGCCATAGTCGGACCCCTGATCAACTGGAACTTCAAGCGTCATTGTATCAAAGCCAACGTCCCCTACGATCGGGCTCGGCAGCAGGATCTCTCCGAATTTCCCATAGAGCGCGCTCGATTGGAAATTGGACTACCGCTGCTCGTCCTCGGCGGAGCGAGCATCATTGCCTGGGGATGGGCCGTCCACGCCAGGGTACACGTGGCCGTGCCCTGCGTCGTGAGTTTCTTCCTAGGCATCGGCATGATTGGATACAGCAATACGACCAACATCCTGCTCGTAGACGTCCATCCCGGGAAGGCTGGCACAGCCACGGCGGCGAACAACCTAACGCGCTGCCTCGTAGGAGCAGGCGCCAGTGCGGTTATTGTGCCCATGATAGATGCCATGGGCGTCGGGGGCGCGTTTAGTCTCGTGGGAGGACTGTACTTCATCTGCTTGGGCCCTTTGGGCATGATTCTTTGGAGGGGAATGAAGTGGCGGCAAGATCTCAAGGCCAAACGGGACAAGAAGGAGAGGAAACGACGTGCTTCTGAGAGCGACGTTGAGGCCTAGAACATGAGAT